>VONZ01001378.1:0-156901 GCA_012976165.1 Labeo catla | reverse complement strand
ACAGCTTGCATGGCTGTTGAGAGTGTCTCACGAGATGTCTTTCTGACAGCGTACATCTGGTTGCGGTAGTTTCCTTACCTATGACGACAGACACTATCGGTCTCACGTGTCTGGGCCATAAGCATGTCCATGGCTACACTAAAGTCACGGCTCTCATTCATAATGAGACTTCCCTTGGCTTCTTCCCAGCCCAGCCTGTCGAGTCTTGGTTAGGAACAAGGGAGACCTGAGGATCACAGTCAGGAATGTTCCATTGGGCTAGCCCCCATGGAAGTCCGGCCCCTATCAGTGTAGTCCCGTGGAGTGTCCGAGAGATGGCGCCGGTTCATCCCACAGTGGACCCAGTGTCCCTTTTGGTTCTCTGGATGAGGATAAGATGTCTAATGCTGCATCAGAGGAGGGGCTATTATCTTCGGAAGCCAAAGACTCTACTGCACAGCACCCCACTATGTTAGAGTCCGAGGCTGAGTTGACAGCCATGCTCCTCTGGGCCGCCAACAGCATCGGGTTGGAGGTAAGCTCTCCACCTTCTGGATGATTGGTATCTGGGCTCCAGATGTGACTCTCAGCCATGCTCCACCCCAGTGCCTTTCTTTCCAGAGGTGCATGAAGAGCTCGCTAAAATGTGGAAGGCCCCTCACCGCCTGTTCACGTTTGAGCTCTTCTCTCCTCAGTACCCTCGATGGTGGGACAGCCAGGGGGTATGTTGATGTTCCCCAGGTGGAGTGTGCAGTTGCAGTGCATTTATGCCCTCAAAAGGCCACCACCTGGAGGAATCGTCTACGCCTCCTGTCCAAACCCCATAGGCCACCTCCACCTTGCACGCCATGGCCATCCTGCAGGTACACCAGGCCAAGACTTTGAAAAAGCTGCAGCAGCCCGTCTGTACTTCAGGGCGCTACACTTACCGGGTTGAGCCGCCTTTCTTCCCACAGCTGCCCCACTATGGGTACATCGGTAACCGCTCCATTGATTCCGCTTGTACACAGGCTGGGGGCCTGGTTAGTGCTGCCCAGCCTGCCTCGCTTGCTGATCGAGATGGTATGACTATGCAATTCAATTCGCCTGGGGGTTTACGCAAGTTCGCCTTTCCCCCAGTGAGCCTCCTTGCACAGACCCTGTGCAAGATCAAGGAGGACAAGGAACAGGTTCTGTTGGTTGCGCTGTATTGGCCCACCCGAACCTGGTTTGCCAACCTCATGCTTCCCACGACTGCCCCTCCCTAGAGGATTCCTCTTGAGGAAGCACCTTCTTTCTCAGGGGATGGGCACGATCTGGCACCTGTGACCCGATCTATGGAACCTGCACGTCTGGCTTCTGGACGAGATGCAGTAGACCTCTCTGGCCTTTCTCACACCATGATAGATACTATTACTCCCTCTACTAGGCAGGCCTACGCTCTGAAGTGGGGTCTATTCATTGAATGGTGTTCCTCTCGCCGAGAAGACCCTCAGAGATGCTCGGTTGGTGTGGTGCTTTCCTTTCTGGAAGAAAAGCTGGAGTGGAGGCTCTCCCTCTCCACTTTGAAGGTGTACGTTGCTGCCATCGTGGCCCACCCTGATGCAGTGGACGGATCAACCCTAGGGAAGTATCACCTAATCGTCAGGTTCCTGAGAGGTGCGAAGAGACTAAATCCTCCTAGGTCACACCTCATCCCCTCTTGGGATCTCTCCGTGGTCCTCTTGGGATTATGGAGGATCTCTTTGACCCGCTTGATTCAGTTCAGCTGAAATATCTGTCTCTCAAGACTTCGCTCTGGGTCGCGTTCACTTCCATCAAGGACCTGCAGGCATTCTCGGGCAATGAATCATGCCTAGAGTTTGGTCCGGCTGATTCTCACATTGAAACCGTGGCCTGGTTATGTGCCCAAGGTTCCCATCATTCCTTTTTGAGATCAGGTGGTAAACCTGCAAGCGCTGCCCCCAGAGGAGGGAGACCTGGCCTTTGCATTTCTTTCCACCAGGTGATGGCTGGCTGGGCTCTGGGTCTAGAGTGGGGCTGGCATCGTTGTTCGCGGTCAACGAAGATTGGCAAGACCCCAGCACCCACTCAACATAGTCGGTAAGGCTCTCTTGAGGACCTTCCCCAGACAGTTGAGCTCGTGTGGTGGTGTTAAGTCCCGTGTGGTAGAACAAGCAGAGGCAGCTGTCCGGGTAATGTGTTAAGTTGGCTAGAAACACAAAGTCCATGGTGTGGTCCTCAAGAGAGCGGTCCCCCTGCTCCAGCCGGGTTGTCCGGGTCATCCATAACCAAAAAAAAGAAAAAAAAAAGACTGACAAAAGACGTAAACAAAAACGCAGGGTTAATACGCCGTTAATTTTTTAAAGGTCCAGTCTTCTGTCACAACACATGAGATGAAATGCAATGAAAAGTCTTATAATCCACACGTAAATCCACACAGGTAAATCCACAAAAGGTAGGCAGAAACACACGTATTCATTGACGGGACCGGACGGCAAACACTGAACTGAATATAACATATTAAGGTAGGCTAATGATAGACAGACAGGTGCAGGTGATTAACTAATAATGACAATAACAAGGACAGGAACAGGAGCACCATATATGGGCACATGAGGGAAAAACAAATAGTCCAGGGGTGTGACAGTATCTTAACCCTCTGGGGTCAAAAAACGCGCCTGCGCGGTTTGTGGCAATTTTTCTGATAACACCAAAGAGAACTTCAATTACTCCGTCATTTTTGATCGTACAGATAAGAGAAATATATCAATAGAATCTGTAAGGAATTTACTTTTATTTGTGTACACTCATAATAACAACAACATTCTGTGGTTTTGTGAAATAAAGCAAACAAACAGGGTATACAGTCTGCTGCATTGTTTTCTGTGATCGTCATTAAGAAATGCGTCACTAAAATGAACTAAAACTCAGCGAATACTCCACACAGAGACATGAGAGAGATATCTAAAGAAAGCCTGATATGTCTATCTGTGTGAAACCAACCTCATGTCCAGTCTTTCTCGTCAGACCTAATTATTTTTAATTTGATCACGCCCACGAGCTACTTTAGGTTTGTTATTATAATCAGCCACATGGAGGCACAAGTGGCGTACCGCCCACATCAACGTAAACAAAGCAGGAGACCTCACTTCATTGTTTATCTCGGCTACTTGCATCTTGTTACTGGAAGAAGACGCGCTGTGAGGAGTAAGATTTATATATCCCTCAGAGGAAGAACGCATTGCGACGCATGGTGAGATCCACCGAAGGGCTAAGTCTTTCTTTTATTAGCCTACTTACATTAGTTGTTGTGTTACTGTGACATAACTTGTACACATTATAGTAGTTAGATTTTTTCCAAACTACAATTCCTGACTAGATGTGCAATCAAGTGAAACGTTATGAAGTGTTTCATTTTATTGCATCGAAATTTTTCGCGACACCAGGATGTTTTTAATGTTCTATAAAATAAAAATGACGTGATATAAAAGTAATAGTGTTTACACTGTAACACTAAATGACAGAGTCTAAGTGTCATGAATCTGGTCGGTGACCTGCGGTCCGCTCACCACCAGATATCGCTCTCGCCCTGTCATTACACACAGACTGTTGCACTACACCCCAGACTACATATTCCATTATCCATTGCGCTGATTGCGTCAGCACCTGTGACCAATCAGGCACCCTATTTAAGCCCTGGACTTTCCCTCGGTAACTCACCGAGTATTGTGGAGTTGTATATGTGGAGTACTGTATTTGTTGCGATTAGCGCTCTCCTAGTGCTAGCACTGTTGCATAGTCGTCCCTAGTTTCCTGAGTTTCCTAGTTCCCGAGTTTCCTAGTTCCCAAGTTTCCTAGTTCCTAGTTTTCTAGTTCCCGTGTTCCCTAGTTTCCAAGTTCCCTAGTTCCTGAGTTCCTAGTTCCTGAGTTCCCTTAGTTTAGTATTCTCGACTGGCCACCTCGTTTTCGTCTGTCTCGCTGCCTGATGGTTTAAATCAGCCGTTAAGGGTGAGGCTGAGATGTGAGGGTCCACGCTCATCACTAGCCGCTTTTTTGGATTATGCTTTGTTGTGTGTGGGCTCATCGCTTACCGTGGGTGTCGCGGAGGAGCAACGCGAGATCACGGTAACACCGGCCGTGCAACCCGCTCGTCAAATGGCGCTCATGTAATGGCGGCGACAGCGGTGCCCGTTCACAAAATGGCGGCTGCGCCGGTGCGCGTTCATGTAATGGCAGTGACGGCGGAGCCCGTTCACAAAATGGCGGCGAAAACGGAGCTCCGTCACACCACAGCTGCTACCCCAGAGCCAAGCAAAGCTGCAGCTGCGTTTCCTGAGTCAAGTCAAGTTGCAGCTGTGTTTCCTGAGTCAAGCCAAGTTGCAGCTGTGTTTCCCGAGTCAAACCAAGTTACAGCTGTGTTTCCCAAGTCAAGCTCCAGTCCAGTCAAGTTGCAGCTGTGTTTCCCGAAAGTCGTCAAGTTGTAGCTGTGGTTTCCTGAGTCAAGTCAAGTTACGAGCTGCGTTTCCTGAGTCCAGTCAAGCTTCCAGGTCAAGTCAAGCTGCCAGCCGCTATTCCAGAGTCAAGTCAAGATACAGCTGTTGTTCTAGTGTCAAGTCACGTCACAGCTGCTACCCCTGAGCCAAGCAAAATTACAGCAGTCGTTCCAGTATCAAGTCAGGTTACAGCTGTTGTTCCAGTGTCAGGTCAAGTTACAGCTGTGTTTCCAAGGTCAAGTCAAGTTAAAGCTGTGTTTCCTGTGTCAAGGCAAGTCAGAGCTGCTCTTCCTAGGTCAAGTTAATCTACAGCTGTATTTCCTCTGTCAAGTCGAGTCACAGTTGTATTTCCAGTGTCAAGTCAAGTTACAGCTGTGTTTCCCAGGTCAAGTCAAGTTAAAGCTGTGTTTCCTGTGTCGAGGCAAGTCAGAGCTGCTCTTCCTAAGTCAAGTCAAGTTACAGCTGTTGTTCCTGCGTCAAGTCAAGTCACGGCTGTACCTCCTGAGTCAAGCAAAGTCAAAGCTGTCGTTCCTGAGTCAAGCAGAGTCAAAGCTGACGTTCCTGAGTCAAGCAAAGTCAAAGCTGCCGTTCCTGATTCAAGCAACATCAAAGCTGCTGTTCCTGAGCCAAGTACAGTCAAAACTGTGGTTCTTGTGTCAAGCAAAGTCAGAACGGATTTTCCTGAGTCAAGTCCAGCCGCAGCTGATCTTCACAAGCTAAGTCATGCTAGAGGTCTCGTCGGTTCACAAGTCTGCTCCTGAGGTCCCATCTGATCTCAAGTCTGCTCCAGAGTCTGATCTCCGTCTCCAGAGGTCTGATCAAGTCTGCTCCAGAGGTCTCTGCCTTTCACAAGTCTGCTCCAGAGGTCTCGTCTAATCACAAGTCTGCTCCAGAGGTCTCGTCTGATCACAAGTCTGCTCCAGAGGCCTTGTCCGACCACGAGTCAGCTCCAGAGGCCTCTCCTGTCGGAGATTCTGCGCCAATGCCTCCAGAGGTCTCAGCATTCGCTGTAGAACCTCCCAAGGAGGTGGTGTTCATCCATGAACTCACTGCCGCGTCTGTCCATGAGTCCGCGCCAGTGCCCCTGGAGGTGGCAGCTCCGGCTGCAGAACCTCCAAAAGGGGCAGCGTTTCCCTTTGGACTCTCTGCCCGTCTAGTCACGGTCGAGGTGGCCGCCAACATACTCTCTGCATGTCCTGTCACGGCCACAAGGGCCAACTGCGAACTCTCTGCTTCTCTCCTTGTTCTGTCTGCCTCCTCTGTCCCTGCTCTCCCCTGGTCCCAGTCCATGACGCGGGTGCCTGTTCTGCCCTGGAGGGCCCCTGCGCCTCCTGCTCCACCCTCTGCTCCGCCCTGGAGGGCTCCTGCGCTTCCTGCTCCGACCTGCCTCAGTCTCCTGGTTCTCCGCAAGGACCTGGCCCTCCAACCCTCGCCCTGTCTCGCCCCCGCCCCACCGCTCCCCTGGACTGTTGGTCATTTGGAGCGTCTTGGAAGCTGCTCTTTGGGGGGGCTAGCTATGTCATGAATCTGGTCGGTGACTTTCGGTCCGCTCACCACCAGATGAGTGGTGGTTCCCCCTGTGACTGACGGAGTGTTGTTGTGGTTATTTCATTGTTTCGCTTATGTCCCTAGTTTCCTAGTTTCTAAGTTCCCTAGTTCTCGAGTTCCCTGTGTTTAGCTTTCTCACCTGGTCTTTTCGTCTCGTCTGTCTGCCTTTGAACTACTCGCTCATTCGTTTGGAGTACCCCTCTTCCTTTCCCCTTTCGGATTACGTTCGCCACGGATCAACCTACGCCTGCTTCACGGACTTCTTGTGTCTCGCCCCTACATACTTGTTTACCATTGTTTGACTCTGCCTGCTTGACCATGTCTTTGTCTCGTCCTGTAAATAAAAGCTTGCATATGGATCCACTTGCCTCTCGTCTCACTCCCCACGTTACAATTTCTAAATGACCATTTACGGAAGAGGATTAGGGCCCTGCAATAAAAAAAATAAATAAAATAAAACTCTTTAATAAATCTCGAAATTAAAGTCGTTAAATTTCGAGAAAAAAGTCAAGGTAAAATATTGAGAATAAACTCATTACATTTCTAGAAAAAAGCCATTAATTTGCGAGGAAAAAGTTGTTAAATTACGAGAAAAACGTCGTTAAATTTTGAGAAAAAAGTTGTAAAAGTTTGAGAATAAACACTCTTGTGTCATGTTCATTTCATGTTTGCAGTGGTGTAGTTTACTGTAACGGGACTCCAGTGAAGCGTGTTAGATCCAGATGCAAGCTTTATTAACACAGCGTAGTCAAGACAGGCAGGGTCGATCTCCAAACAACAGTAAACCGAAGGCAAGACAAAAGCGTAATCCAATTAAACAGGCAGAAGGTCAAAGTCCAAGTGAGCAGTCCAAAGTAGCAAAATAAACAAGGCTATGAAACTAGGCAAAAACTATGGCAATGAAGCAAGACAAAACTATGGCAAAAAACAAGACAAAACTATGACAATTGAAGGATTACAAATTTAAGAATCTGGCGAGACAGTCGAGACGAGGAGGCCAGGCGAGAAAGCTATACACAGGGAACTAGGAACAAGGGAACTAAGAAACGCTAACAATAATAATGACAACAACAATACTCCGTGGAAAGCAAGGGGACAGACCGGGGCTTTTATAGCGCTACTGATTGGTCGCAGGTGTAGACCAAATCAGCGCGCTGCATGATGGGGAATGTAGTCCGGGATGTAGTGTAACAGTCTGTGTGCGAGGATGAGGTGAGAGCGACATCTGGTGGTGAGCGGTCCGCAGAACACCGACCAGATTCGTAACACTATGCATATTTGTTATAGGTTCCAATATAACAACATGAACTGAAAAGGTTATGTATATTGTGACAGTCTAAGAGCAGACAGCCCAAGCCCTGAGACAGTAACCTTTTGTCTTTATGCAGTTCCTGGACATCAGGCAGGTTTTCCCAAGTTAAGTGTGAATTCTAAGCTCAAGGTACAACTGTGCCTTTTGTTTAAGCACCTATGCATTTGAATGACACTTGTATGCTAAATAGATCAAGGCTGGGAAAATCTTTAACTGAGCTGTTTTCCTGAACCACATTTGCATGCTTTGTTTAGATTGATTCCACCTCTATGTACTCCTCCTCCTTCAAACCTATATACTCTGCTGTGCTGAGATTTTGTTAGAAGACTTTTTGATGACTGCAGTGCATCAAAAAGTGCAGTGCATCAAAAGTATCCAAAAACGTCTCCTGGTCTCTAAAAAAAAATTCACAACACAATGAAACAAAACCATGGAAAATAACAAAAACAAGGCAAGGAAATCAGGGAAAATGCTTGGTAGAGTCCACACAGGCAAAACAATACTTCGCAATGGCTGTTTGGTATAGGCCTCCTTAAATGGCCACCAAACAGGAAGTAACCCAAGAAGCAGCAGAGGGAGCGGTAACAGAGAGTCAATGTGTGAGGGCTCCCTCTGCTGGCGTGGCGTTACATTTACGAGCAATTTCATCTGAATAAATGTGCTAATGTTATTGCATATGTTGTATTTTAATGCAGTTAAATGTAGTTTTGTTGATTAAATTTCGGAAATTCCGAATAGGTTACGATGTGGCAAGTTTGAGTTGCTTTGCGTCATGTAATGTTAAAACTTAAATTATGACAATAATCTAACTTAGGTTTTTTTCAGTTGCAATTGGCATTATATCCTATTAATATATTTTAGTTATTTTAATGTTGAATTATCTAATGGCACAGTGGGGCATCAGGATTTTTATGTGTTGGATAGTTGAAATTGTGATGTTTCAGCATAGACTGTGGATGTTTGCATCATATATGTCAATGATGTAGGTTTTGTTGATTTTGAGCATTTTTGAGATCACATGACCCACTGACAAAGATGGCTGCTTGACTCAATAAACCATTCGTTTAAGTTATAGTCTCTGCGCAACTTTCTTATATTCATTTCCCTGAATTCGTTTACTTTTCTGTGATGGCTAAACGACAGCTTTGACCATCCTCTCTGGAGAAAAAAACAGCAGAGCCTGTTAATGAAGCACTGCGTGCCATAAGTGATTAAATCTCTCAAGATCTCAGCAGATGATGATTAAACAACTCCACAAACAGCAGCACCAGCTTCACTCATTATTAACCAGACTGACTTTATTTCTGTCACTGTCACACCCCTGGACTGTTTAGTTGGTTTCTCCCATCATTTCCCCCTGCAGCTCTGTGTGTTTTGGTCTCTCCCTCATTGTCTGCACCTGGTGTGTTAATCAGTCTGTCTATTTAATGTGTGTGATTACCCTCCTCTATTGTCAGACCTTGAAGTTACCACCCTGTGTTCCAGTGTTTTCCGTGGTTCCCTGTGGATTATTAAAGACTGTTTGTTTCACTACGTCGTTGTTTGTCTGTTCCTGCATAAAACGTGACAGTCACACGTCTACAGAAGCTCTTATTGAGAATTACAGAGGATCAGATGTTGATGTTTTAGTGGTGAAAATGATGCCACCATCATGGAGATCAGCATTTGCTTTAGTTGGGCTCTTGACCCTTGACTTCTTTATCTCTCTCTGCCCATACTGTTGTAAAGCAGAATGGTCCATGCTTTACATTAAACACATGTTAGTTGCTTTTATATGATGAGATATTTCTCATGAGCCGGTTTGAATAGATCTAAAGTAACTTTCCCCAATGCAAGTGTTTAGATTTTGCATAACCAATCTTTTGAAACTACAGCAGCTATGATTAATAGTTATGAATTATTTTAGATCTATGGAATACATAAGAAAACTTCTCTATTGTTTAGAGACACACAGACATCAAGTACCAGTATATGAATCTCATCAGTGATGACAATCAACAAAACGCTTCATGCTGCAGTGCATGCTTGGTAAACTCCCATCATGCACTGCAGTATAAGTAATTTTTGTCACCAGTGTTGAGGATCGTATGATAAGTGTTCATGTCTAAAAACCTGAGTTGACACAGCTCTTTATTTTCAACAATAAAGCATTATGGCGATGTTTGTTTAATAGGACTTTAATAGGACCTTTTTTTCAGTAAACGTCAAAAACCAAAGACAAAGATTCCTTCTTGATTTTCACACAAATGAGCTATAAGCAGAAAGTGTAAAACAACCTGCTACTTCAAACGTTTGACTCAACAATTCACAAATGTTTGCTGTGAAACAATATTACAACCACTTAAAAACAAAATTATTTAAGTTACTAGAAGGCTCAAAAGACAAACTAAAGCAAACCTTGACCACGATTATGGTAGCATCATGTTGTTGTTTGTTTTTTTTTGTTTTTTTTTATTCTTATTCTTTTTTCCCCCATTGACCAATAAAACATCAACTTCTAAACCTCTGCTAATTCTCAATTAGTGCTTTTGTAGACATACAATAAAGCCAGTCTGGGGTGCGTTTCCCATACAACAATGTAACTCGCTGATTAACCTCCATAGTATGATGCATTGTTGTGGAAACGAACTTTCCCAAACACGGTCGAATCTCTGTCGTTTGAACCACATTAGTTCAACAATGTAGGGCCGTTGTTAATGACGTCACCGAGTAATAACTTATGTAATTTAACTGATTAGAGATCTCTAAAATGCAGCTATATTGAACATGGCACGTGATGTTCCCTGTCATTTCGCTTTATTTGATGTTTGATTCATCGCGAGTTCCCTCTTACATCATACTTTGGGGTTCCCTTAGGCATTTATGCGCATGCGCACTAATCAAAAACTTACAAAGGAAGCTTAAAAATACATAGATTAAAATGCATTTATAATTAGATCGAGTGAAAGATATAGATTGTACTGCATGTTAGCTTGCTTATTGTGCCCAAGAGCATAATTTATTGAGCCCATATGTCTTACTAATAAGGAACTATGCTTCTAACCATAGGTTGAGAGCTGTAATTCCAACCATGTAAGTTTGTGACGCTGTTTGCGAATGTTTGTTTGAACTATGGTTTTTGGGAAACACAGAATCATTGAACTATGTTGGTAACGACAGAACTTGCGACCATAGTTGGCTAACGATGCTTTTGGGAAACGCACCCCTGATGAGTGAAGCTGGTGATGCTGTTTGTGGAGTTGTTTAATCAGATTTTGAGAGATTTAATGTCTTTTATTTCAGTTGATTTCATCTGTGGCTGAACTCAGTCGTGGTTCTTGTGTTTCCCGTTTCTTCAGTGACGCTGCTTGTTAACAGCAGGTGTTCATCATTAATGCACAACCATCATTTAACTGATCACTTAATTATCTCATTAACTTTAACTCTGCTTCAGTGTTAATTTAACTCTATTTATAGAGAGGGACCAAATGTTCTCTGAACAGAGTTAATATTACTCTGGGCATTTTACTGTGTATGCTGACCAGCAACATGCACTACGCCTCAGCCCTTATATGACAGCATGCCAGCGGGAATGTTAATGGATGCCAGTGCTTAGTCTCTAGAAGGAAATTTCTAGACTGACATCGTGACTATGCTAAATACTACTTTAATGTACTGTGATACCGAGTCGGCCTTGGGGCTCGGGTGATACTCTGTTATATTGGCCCAATTTATTATGCATCGTACAAAACAGTCATACTACTTTAATGGGGAGAGACCAAGTAAATTACTAGCTCTACGGATTAAGCAGATAGAATCTAGAGCAAATATATGCGCTATAAAGAAGGATGGCATCTTACATACCCAAACTAAAGATAGAAATCAGATATTTAAATCTTACTATGAACAACTATATACTTTTAATTCTTTCTCTAGTTATCAGCAAAATGTATCTTTTCTTCAGCAGTTTCCCCTCCCCAAATTTGACAAACATCACTTAGAGATGCTAAATGGGCCTCTGTCACTAGATGAACTGAAACTGGCTCTAGACTCCATGCCAAAGAAAAAAGCTCCAGGTAGTGATGGAATTTCCCCTGAACTAATTTCCGCCATCTGGGATATAGTATTGTGACTTATTCTTAACTCTTTTAATTTCACGATCGAAAATGGAACACTTCACAAAAAAACAAAACACAGCTCTCATAACCCTTTTACTCAAGAAGGGCAAAGATCCCTTAGAATGTGCCAGTTATCGGTCTATCAGTTTAATAACTACAGATGTGAAACTCTTTGCTAAAACTTTAGCTCATAGACGAAGTAACTGTATAGATAAAGTTATAAACTATGACTAGTCCAGTTTTCTCAAAGATCGGTTTGCCTCCGATAACATCAGGAGACTTCTACATATTATTCATAGGTCCAGTTCCTATCTGGCCTCCTCTGTGGTCATTTCGTTAGACGCGGAGAAGGCCTTTGATGGGATTGAGTGGAGTTTTCTTTGGGAGGTTCTTGATCACGTAGGGGCTGGACAGGGATTTATCAAAATGGTTAAAACGCTTTACAACTGCTTTTCAGCAAGCGTTCTTACTGGCTCTTTAGCATCCCGCCAAGGATGCCCATTATCGCCCTTGCTCTTTATCAGTGGAACCTTTGGTACAGGCAGTACAGCAAGCTTTAACAATATTTTAATTATCTGCGTCACATATACGTCACATAAAATCTCTCTCTATGCTGACAATATTCTGCTCTATGTTTCTAATATTTCTGTGTCCGTTTCTGAGTGCTTAAATTAACCCTGAGTTTTTTTTCCTTTATGTTGCCTCTTCCACCGCCTGAAGGTTTTTTCAAGGAGCTTAATATAGCTATTTCTGGATGTATATGGATAAAAAAAAAAAAAAAAAAAAAACAGAATTTGACTTCAAATAATGCAGCGTAAGAAATTAGATGGAGGTCTGTCATTTCCTAATTTTGATTTATATAATTTATCTTTTCAAATAAGAGGAATCAAAACATGGGTTCACCCAGATTCTTCGGTTCCATGGCGAACATCATCCATTCTGTTCGCCTACAAGATCTCCTTAAAGAAATCTTATGGACCAATTATCGAATATTCACTTGAAGCATGGAAAAAGGTTGAGAAAATGCCGGGTGGTCCTTTTTTTATATACTAAGACAACTCCATTATGGCATAATAATCGTTTATGCACTGGTAACAAACCCTTTGTTTTTAAAGCCTGGTCTGATGCTGGTGTTGAATGACATTTATTGTGATAATGGCCTCAAATCATTTCAGGAATTAAGTGAGGAGTTTTCTTAACCTGGATTTTCCTTCTTTTTATATTTAAGACTGAGGTCAGCTTTAAAGGATTATGGTGTTCCTTGGGCCACCAATGTGCTCCCACATCCTCTGTGGGAGTGGTTGGACATTAATACTCCTTCTAGTGGTTTAGTTTCTAAGATTTATAATTCAGTCCTTTTACTGCAGTATACTTATATTCCAGATATCCACTCCTACGGTCTCGCTCAACCTGATTGGGACGTGGTATGGGCCAGATGTTTTACTGCTTCAGAATCTTGCACATCAGATGATACATTATTAGGGTATCAATAGGGCCTATATCAGCCCCAGTGTATTATACAAGATGTATGTTCTGTTATTTCGGATTTCCTGCATTTATATATACCTCGAGATCCCCTACTTTTTCTATTGTTGACGAATCCATTCTCCAGCTGAATTCTCATCAAAAAAGGACCCTATCAGCTGCAAGTACTGCTGCCAAAAAGACTGTTTTGAAGTTATGCATAGAACCATCCACTCCCACAACTTTTATTTGGCTATCTTACTTCAGAGATATTGTTTTGCTGGAAGGTACCACTGCCAGGCTCAATGGCGCAAAGTACAGCACTATTCAGAGTTGCACAAATATTGCTGTTGCTATATAGCCTGAAAAGTTGATATTCCCTACTGTGCTTATATGATTTTTATTTCTTCTATTTCTCCTCATCATTTTTTTCCTGTACAAGTGGACAGCTTCATGGCATCTGTTTGTACATAGTTCTTTTTAACTGTGAACTGTGATTCTTTTCTGAAGTGAAACAAAAAGTCTGAATAAAAAAAAGAGTAACATTTGTAGTAGTAACATTCATATTACTTTTATATCTCATGTAAAAAGTCTAACTAGTCAAATGTGTCTACGTTATGTCACAATAACACAATAACAACTAATGCAAGCAGGCTAATAAAAAAAGACTCACTCAAAATGATCTCCTCCGCTGGCTTAGGCCGCGTGTCACATGGTGTTCTTCTTCTGAGGTAAATTCTGGCTTATTCCTCTCAGCGCCCCTTCTTCTAGAAACAGTAGCTGACACGTAGCTGAGATGAACTTGACAAAAAGTCTTGCTGCTTTTTTTTATGGTGGTGATGTGTACATTTACAAATCTGTATGTATGTATCTGGATGATTGTCAAATCAAAAGCTGATCAGCTCATGAGCGTGATCACATTAAAGATAATGAGCTCAAATGGGAAAGACTGTACATTGCATTAGTTTCATACAGATTAGTTTATCAGAGAATATTTGTTTTCAACATGACTTACTTCATTTAAAAGTAGACACTATCTTTCTTTAGATATATCTCTCATGTCTGTGTCAAGCATTGGTTAATTTTTGTGATGCGTTTCAAAAAGTTGTTAACAGAGACCGAGGCAGCAGAAAGCGCACCTATTTTTTCTTTTTAAGTTCCTTCTTTTAAGTTCCTTTATGGGTTATCAGGAAAATCTGCCGCAAAATGTGCCGGTGCATTTGTCAAACCCAGAGGCTTAAAGCCCGAGTTCCGTCTCGCCAGCAGCCACGTCCACACAGTTTCGGATTGCCAAGTTTGACATATGCATAGTATCTCCTGCCTTTTTCTTGCATATGCGCTATTGTACACGCACTGTTCGCGTGGTCTCAAAAACTTGCCTGCGTGTGGATAGGTTGCGCAGCTGTCCACAATCCCTCTTGATGACAAGAATTACTTCATGTGGACAGCGTGCAGACGGGGACAGCCGAAGTATACTTTGGGCTTTAAGGTATATTTGGATGCTGCTAGCCACATACCTATTAATGGAGCTGCTTTGCATTCTCACATGACACAGTAGCTGTGTCCCAAAGTGGAGTGTGCGGACTCCGAAGTGCGTATTTTAAGTGCGAATGCGTCACAGTGGCGCGACGAAGGCTGTCCCAAACTGAAGTGCGTGGACTCCGAAGTGCGAATTTGAAGGGCGATTGCGCCACAGCGTCATGACGTAAGCTGTCCCAATTCAGAATGCACCCTCCGAAGTGCGCATTCCAAGGCCGAATGCGTCACCGCGGCGCAACGAATGCTGCCGTAACGAAGCGACTTCAAATGCGGTCTCCGATTCCCAGGAAAATGAAGTGTACATCTGATGGACACTTCGCACCTTACCATATCCCAGCATCACTTGCCAGCATCATTTTTTTTCCCGCTGAAATTCATTGTGCTGTTGTGCTCGTCTTAAAAGGCATGGTTTATTTGCTCTGATTTAGGATTGCAAGTGTCACAAATTTTTAATATCTTTTTTTTGTCACTTTGTCAGTGAAACAACGTAATTTCTGTAGTTTATTTTTGTGATGTAAGTTAAGAATGAAATGAATAATTTTTTGTACATTTTGTATTTTTGTATTGTATATTCACGTGTTAATAAAAGAGAACTTATTCTGTACAATTTGTAAATTACAAGGTGTAAATTTCTGTAATGCAGCTTATAATTTTTTCACAACACTCTTCTATACGTTTATTTTATTTTTTGTCCTGTAAATATTTTTTTTTCACATTAAAACAAAATTGTTCTATACGTTACTGAAAATACTTTTTACAACATTTATAACATAGCTTAGGTTTAACATTAGAAAAACAACATCAAGTCCAGCCCTGCCTCCATGTGTTCTGGGGTGTTCAGGGAAGTGAATCTCTTGGTGACGAATGATCACCAACTCCTCAGCAACTCAGTGGACAATGCGGTGGACAGTGGGTCAAACACTCTGCTGCCGCTGAACATTGAGATGAACAATGCATAATTTGTTTTTGTTTATTAACAGTTTTATTTTTATGGTTACTTAACTGCCTAAAATCAGGGTTTCTAAATATGTTCACCATCAAGACAATAAACTATTATAAAATCGCACCTTGGTAACATATCAGTCAGTATTTGAACTGCTATATATTTCTGTGTGTATGGTTTTGTATTTTTTTTCATATGCATCTTTACATTTATTTAAGTTGGTTCCAACACAATGAATGCATTTAAAATTGTAATCCGGCAACGATGCAGCAAAACAATATAATTTACCCGGCCATGCTCTTGGCCAAGGCTGAGGTACATCCCCACCATCTCCTCCAGTAAAACATAAAATATAAAAACAAATATGACCAATGCTGGCTCCATAACCTAAACGTCTAAACCTGTCAGGATGGCAGCGCCCCTCTCGCTATGCTATGCGACAGGAGCGGTAATCGGGAACACCTGGTGGCGCAATTAGGAAATCCTGCGAAGGTGGAGCGTCTCATGCACTTCGGAGGGTCCTTCGTGCACGCCTTCGAAGTCCATGCACTTCGAAGTGCATGCACTCCACTTTGGGACACGGCTAGTGTCTCACTCCCTTCTCAGGGAACTGGGTTACATATATAACTTAAGATGTCTATACTGTTAGATACAAAGCTGCTCATCCAGTGTAGAATGCAAAAGAAGTGATGAGGGGCATGTGATGAGTATCAACCCAGAGTTAAGCAGAGAATGCAGAACTCTTTGAAAGGTTGCAGGAGTTGGAGTTACTGTGGGATTAGGGATTAATGTACAACACACCCACCATTCCCATGCTAACCCTGCAGAAAGGTTCAACAAGACACTGTTTGGGATGTTGAGGACATTAGAAAGATGAGACCCCATTAGACCCAGATTGACCCATGAACTGAAGTGCTTGTGGTGTGGATACTGATACAGTAGTCTGTGGAGCATCGGTCAAACAATTCTGTATTTTTTATGCTGATTGCATTATCAAGAGTTTAGAAGTTCATTTTAAATTACTATTTCTGCTAAGTTAGTTACAAACACTTAAGGAGTACTTTAATGCTACAATTGTATTAATTCCTTACAGCAGAAATATAATTCTTTCCAGCTGAAATTGCATTAACAAGAAAATACAGATGCATAGTTAAAATGCTAAACAAAATAGTAAGATGTTAATGGGTGGTTAGGGTGACATTTTAAATGTGTCTTAAAGTCTTAAAAAGTTTAAATAATTACAGTCACAGTTGCATAGAAGTAGAATATATTGGTTATGCTGTTAAGCTGATTATTGGAGCTTTTGCTGTAAGCATCTATCCTGCATTTACCCCTAATCAGTTGCATGTGGAATGTGTCTCAAAACACCTTCGTAAATGTTTTGATTGGTCAGAGTCTTAAATGTGCTTCAGAAAGCATACATACATACATGCAGCATACATGACATACTTATGATCACATAACTGATTTACTATCTGATGTTATTCATGCAAGCAACATCTCTTTGTCTTTTATGATTATTGCTATACCACCATCAAAATATCCTTAAAACTCTCTAATAGCATTTGTTGGAAATAACATTTAAATATTAAATGAATTAATATTTAATTTCATTACACTTCTTCTCAAATCTTCTCTAATTTTGATTGACAAACATTTGCTGCATTAGATGCATCACCTGCTTAAACTGTTAATGTTGTGGCTTTAATTCATAGCATCTATAGGGATTAGCCAATATATATGTTTGTTTTTTTTCAAAAAAGCTATTTTAATGAAAGGGCCTAACATCACTATCCTTTCAGGGTTTGAAACTTTGCTGCTTTCGCTGTCATTTTCCGTTGTACTGTTCCTCATTTGTTTTAATGGAGCAAGAAAAAAGCACCATGGAGGAGGACCTCCTTTATTCTTGGTATGGGTTTGTTTATAGTATTTGTCAGGGTCATTTGGGCACATTATATGCAAATAAAGTCATATTATCATGTAGTGAGACATTTTTCTGAATGTATCTGTTTTTAATCTATGAAATGACTTCTGTGTAAATCAGCTTGTTGAACAATTAAAGACCATTACATTTATGATGTAAATAATAATAAAATGTGTTTTTTCCTCAGTAGGATTTGGATGGAACCTTTCCCATCATATGTTGTTTTGTATTTTGTTCAGGCTTAAGTAGAATGATGAAACATTTAGGTGCAAATATGCAGAACAGTAAACCAAAACTTGAGGCTAAAATTGCAAAAATCTCCACAGCTACAGTAAATTTCCCAGGAGAACTGACATAAGATGGGATAAATGTAATCCACACAGCACAGAATATGAGCATACTGAATGTAATGAATTTGGCTTCATTGAAGTTATCAGGCAGTGTGCGAGCCAGAAAAGCCAGAATGAAACACAAGACAGCCAATAGGCCAATATAACCCAAAACAGCAGAGAAACCTATTGTAGAACCCAGACTACACTCAAGAATGATCTTGTCCTTATAATATTTCATATTTTTGTGAGGAAATGGAGGAGATATTGTTAGCCAAAGTACACAGATAAGAACTTGTATAAGTGTAAAGGCAAGAACACTGAGTCGCTGTTGTGCAGGCCCAAACCATTTCATGACATTACTTCCTGGAAGTGTAGCCTTGAAGGCCATTAACACAACTATTGTTTTCCCTAGAACACACGAGATACAGAGGACAAAAGTTATTCCAAATGCTGTGTGACGCAACATACAGGACCACTCTGTGGGCCGACCAATGAAAGTAAGTGAGCAGAGAAAACAAAGAGTCAATGAGAAGAGCAGCAGGAAGCTCAGCTCTGAGTTGTTGGCTTTTACTATGGGGGTGTTCTTCTTACTGTAAAACAGAATGGCTACCAGTGCAGTTAATCCTACTCCAAAGAGTGAGAAAAAGACCAGCACTACACCCATAACTTCTGTGAATGATACAAACTCTATAACCTGTAACACACATTTATTTTTCTCAGCATTAGACCAGTATTCCCTTGGACACTGCTTGCAGTTATTTGAATCTGAAAGGAAGTTGATCACTGTAGTTAGAAATGAAAGAAAATGGTTTTATTTATGAGCAACACACACACACACACACACACACACAACACACACACACACACACACATGTTGGGTTTACATGTTTTATGGGGACATTCCATAGGCGTAATGGTTTTTATACTGTACAAACCGTATTTTCTATCACCCTACACCTACCCTACACCTAAACCTAGCCCTCACAGGAGACTGTGCACACTTTTACTTTCTCAAAAAAACTCATTGTGCATGATTTATAAGCCTGTTTCCTCATGGGGACCTCACAAATGTCCCCACAAGGTCAAAATTTACTGGTATTACTATCCTTGTGGGGACATTTGGTCCCCATAACGTGATGAATACCAGGTGCACACACACACACACACACACACACACGGGGACATTCCATAGGCGTAATGGTTTTTATACTGTACAAACCCTATTTTTTATCGCCCTACACCTACCCTACACCTAAATCTAGCACTCACAGGAGACTGTGCACACTTTTACTTTCTCAAAAAAACTCATTCTGCATGATTTATAAGCCTGTTTCCTCATGGGGACCTCACAAATGTCCCCACAATGTCAAAATTTACTGGTATTACTATCCTTGTGGGGACATTTGGTCCCCATAACGTGATAAATACCAGGTGCACACACACACACACACACACACACACAAAGGAGCTAAACAATTTTCTTAGAACATTTTGTGAAATTAGCTACATATTACCTGTCTCATTACTGATTTCTCCTTCTGCACATGGAATACAGTCATAACAGCAGACAGGTCTTCCTTTCTGTGCAGCTTTCCTAGTTCCTGGAGGACAGCTCTCACTGCACACAGACCTTGGTTTCTACATAGAAATGCATATTATACACAGGGTTTGAAATTAACACCCTCCAACCTGCCAAATGCAGTTAAAAACCAGCCGTGGCGGGTAATGCTATTTGAGTGTTGTTTTCATCTCTGTGTTTTTCTGAATATCTTACTTCATCTATTTGCCCACATTGTTTTGAACTATGCTGGGGTGTGTTTCCCAAAAGCATCATTAGCTAACTACGGTCGTAAGTTGCATTGAACTCTATTGGTAAAGACAGAACTTGTGACCATAGTTGCTTTAGGGAAACACACCCTTGTATAAACACACCCCTGTGTTACTAATTTCATTTTATCATTTTATTAATAGATCAGATCACATTTTAAGCTGTCATCTATCACAACACAAACAATACATAAATGCGCAAGTATTTGTATTTGCAAGTATTTGAGCATTTGTAGCTTGCTTCTATTTTTGCAGCATGTTTCTGTATTTGTTTGTGAGCATTTGCAGCGTGCGTGTTGTGTGTGTGTGTGTGTGTGTGTGTTGTTGTTTGTTTTTTTTTTTGTTTTTTTTCTCATTTGCAGCATGTTGAGCTCTCAGTCACCGTAGATATTGCCAAATATGTTACCTGTAAGGCCATATATAATTTTGACAAAGTGAAAAGTGGGTAGATAAAAATACAATTTTATAACATACATGTAAATATGTTAATAGTATCTGTATAGGTTTCATGTATGTTCTTACTTCTTGTGATAATGTTTTTACAGTATGTTCAGTTAATTCTTACTGATGTCATGTTATTTTAAAATAATTTGGAATTATATAATACTGAATGTAAATGTTTTGTGCAAGGGATCCAGATTCGGTTCTGAATTTGAACAAATGGCACTATTTATTTATTTATTTTTTGTGGTATCCTTTTTGTCAGTTCTTGCATATGCTATAGGGCAATGTATTCTGACATTTTTGTTTCAAATAAACATGTTATTGCCATTTACCTCCAACTGTCCTCCAGTCCAGATTATGTTTTCAGTCTTGAGCACAAAGCGCTGGTCAGGGGGCAGTGAGGCATCATAGCATCCCACTGGTGTAAATTGGATTGAGCCATCAGAGTCCTTCTGCCAGTTCACAACTTCATATTGGGCTACAGTGGCACCAGTGCTGTCAAACCACACACGATCTCCCATTTTTACAGTGAAATTTACTCTTTTCAGTGCTTCAACAACCTATTGAGAAAAGGGCATTTTAAACATTTTCAAACAGAAAACCATTTTACTTTGTCACTCACGTTTTTATTTTATTTTATTTATTTATTTATTTATTTTTTTTTTTCAGTTACCTGCTGAGGTTCTATTTTCAGGTCTTTCTCACAACCTTTCTTTTCTTTACACTTGAGTAGACTGTGTAGTGAATGAGCCACAGAATAAACAGCTTTGTACACATTGCTCGAATATCTTTGTTCAGGTACATCTTCATTGTAATTTTTAAGCAAAAGCAGATCCTGATATATGTTGCAACTTAATGCATATTGAGGAAGATTTCTTTCTCTCTGTGAGCATGGAAAAGCTGTTTCCCAAAATGACTTTATAACATAGTCTGCAAAACCTTCAATATCGATTTTTCTCACTGCAAACCCCAGCGACCCTCCAAGAACACGAAAGCTGTTTGGACCAATCAAACTCTTAGCAGTTATCCATGCCTCTACCCCAATCATTTGGAGGCCTGTAATATTCTCAGTACTTAGTTGCTCAAGCAAATTTTCCATTTCAAAACTGGTAAGAAACGCAACAATCACTTTTGCAGTGCTTTTTTTAATTGTCTCCACCACTTTTCGAAGTTTTTCAGGCTCTGTTCGGTAGAATTTCTCAGAGTACTCGACACAAATCCCTTCTTCCTGGGCCGTATTCAAAAATATGGCCATTCCATTGTTTCCATAATCATTGTCACTGTTCACAGCTCCCACCCAAGACCAGCCAAAGTGCTTGATCATGTATGCAAGAGCTCTGCTCTGGTGGTAATCACTAGCAATAGTCCTGAAGAAAGATGGATAATTTTTCCTGTTACTGAGACATTCACATGTGGCTGAGTGACTTATCTGAAAAAGAAAGAAAAGGAAACAGTGATAACATCATCAGTATGGAGATCACTATTAGACTTGCTCTATGAGCAGACCCTTACCACTGGAATTTTAAAAGGCCCTGTAGTTCTGGACAGAATCACTGTGGCTGATGATTCTGTTTCTCCTATGATGGCATGTATAGGAGACTGCCCATTGCATGTGTCCTCTGCTGCAAATTCTTGTCCATTCATTAATGCCATAGTTGCACTCACAGAAGACAGTCTTGAACCACAGGTATCATAAATTCGGTAACCAATAGAAATATTTGGGAGTAAACTTTTACTGTTGTTAATCTCATCAGTGGCAAAGATCATGGTCTGAGCCATCCGAAAACCTCTTAGATTTACACTGTGAAAACATTTAAGAGCTAGCATTAATACCAAAAAAAGTACATCTTGTTCAAAAATACATCTGGTTCATTTGTGAAACATCATGACATTACAGATGTTATGGTAGACATTTACAAATGTACTTATTGCAGCAAATGTATAAATGATCATATAAAATGAATTATCTTCTCTGATATATATTAGTTAAATGTAGAAAACCTGGAGCATGATAGCAACTGAGGTTTTTGTGTAAATTCAAATGAAGGTAATGTCTCTATGCTCCGGATAGGAAAAAGTGCTCCAATAGTTACATCTCCATCTTTGGATATCAGTGGGTAATTAGGGTCTCCCATCATTCGACAAAAAGGCTTTTCTGCTTTTGTATGAAGCTGAATGAAAAGCAGGAGTGTGTAAAGAAAGAAAATCATCCCAAGAATTGAGCTCGACCGCAGATGTCAAATGCAGTCGAACAGATACATTATTTTCATATTTATAGATATAATTAATATGGATGATTGATTATAAATGTAACCAATGATCTTGCAGGGCAGGACATGAGGCAGGTCAAGTGGGGTGGAACAAAGTCTAAGTAATACCGTTAATATATTTTCTCAAACAATAAAATTTAATAAACTGTAAAACAGCCAATATTGAAGTATTCACTTGTCTGTGCAATCATATTTGCATTACCTAATATCTCATAAATGTTTGAATTACCTTACCAGTTTGAAATATTCTATTGTTTCCAATTTTTAAACCTATGCTGCATCCGTTTTTTTTTCTTTCTTTTTTTGTATGAGAAAATATATTGTAGTATTATTAATTACCGCTTCCATTGTCAAAAAACAAAACAAAACAAAACAAAAAAAACAGGTACATTCTGATTATATTTGGTGAATTGGATACTGACTCATGAACATAATCACAGCTATTATTTTTCCTTTCAGGTTATTTCTAAATGACCATTTATGGAAGAGGATTAGGGCCATGCAATAAAAAAATAAATAAAACCATCTCGAGATTAAAGTCGTTAAATTTCAAGAAAAAAAGTTGAGATTAAATGTTGAGATTAAACTCATTAAATTGTGATAAACTCTTTAAATTTCGAGAAAAAAGTCGAGATTAAATGTTGAGATTAAACTCATTAAATTGTGATTAAACTCTTTAAATTTCGAGAAAAAAGTCGAGATTAAATGTTGAGATTAAATTCAAACTCATTAAAAAGTCATTAATTCACGAGAAAAAAGTCGAGATAAAATGTTGAGAATAAACTCATTACATTACAAGAAAAAAGTCATTAATTTACAAGGGAAAAGTCGTTAAATTTCTAGATAAAAGTCGAGATGAAATGTTGAGAATAAACTCATTAAATTGTGAGAAAAAAGTTGTTCAATTTAGAGAAAAAAGTTGAAATAAAATAATAAGAATAAACTTGTTAAATTACAAGAAAAAAGTCGAGAATAAACACACTTGTGTCATGTTCGTTTCATCTGGTCGGAGAGAGTCAAGCAGAATCTGCAGTGGCGTAGCATGGAGAGAAATGCACACAGATGTGGGACATGGTGCAGTCGACTGGGGTTCAAGCTTGACTTTTGCAGAACTGCCTAACGAGCGTTTAATAATAATGTATTAGGCAGCAGTGGGTATCAGTTATACGGCGTATACCCACTTTTTTATCAGTCGGCTTTGCGTATACCCACTTCTAAATCCCCTCTGATGCGCATTATTCAGTAGTGCCCTGCATTAGCCAAAATCATGACAGTCCACCACATCCAGTCATATGTGAATAAATGCAAATATTCGCTAAAACCCAGTAAAGACAGTGATGATGCAGTCAGGACCGTGGCGCCAGCTTCCTTTGAAATATGTTTGATGATTGCGTCTGATGTGCCTGATGCGCCCACGCCCGCTCCGTCTCCCGCAGTCCACATGTTAATAAAATAATAATTATTATTGATTACTGATTTGAACCAGTACATAATAACGAAAACAATACCTTACAAATACAAAGAAGCAGTTTTTTCGATCAGAAATTTATTAAACCAGTGAACCCCCTGTAAACTTTTCAGTCCAAGAAACAAATTCGTTCAAATAGTAAGTTCAAAACGGCTCTAATACAGAGAAAATCTGACCGATTTAATCAGAGATTTAATCAGACGTCTAGCTGGCTTCATTTGAAATAGGCAGAAATGGCAAAAGTACACACATCTTTCACTCAAGTAGAAGTACAGATACTCATGTTTAAAAATACTCTGGTAAAAGTAGAGCTACTGACTACACTTTTTTACTTTAGTTAAAGTTAAGAAGTATGGGCTCTGAATGTACTTAAAAGTACCCATTACTACTACCTGTTTTAGTGTCACGCTGGTAACTGGACCTCACATCATATTGGCACATTAATACAAAATAACTTGCATTTAAAATCTGTTTAATGAATGTATCAGGGCTGGACAACTACCATGTAGAACAGGGCAGGACTGGGACAAAATTTCAGGTCGGGAAATCTCACACTCATCCAGGCCATCCCATTCACCCACAAGAAATTCTTAAACCATAGACAACCCTCTTTTTTTGTATAGCCATCACATTTAAACAAATGTTTAAAACCTTAGGCTGGGGTCGTGCAAAATAAGAAAAAGGTTCTCTCTTGAACTGCACCTTCACTTCTATTTTCCTTTTCAGTCTCTTTATTTTCCATGATATCTCTCTGAAAATCCTGAAGTTTGTTTTTTTTTTCACTTATTTTCTTGTACCTGTCACTTTTCCCATCAGCCAGTTACAGTTATGAGCAGAACTGTCTCACTTTGCTGCAAAACAACCACCTCATTATATTCTATTTTCAGTAACAATTTTATTTAAGTTCAGTTTAAAGTATCACATCATGACCAGGTGTTGTCATTTTATCTTAAAATGGCTTAAATACTATAGATTTAACTACAGTAACTATATTTTCAAAATTGCCTAAATCTCAAAATTAGTACAATAATTATTGCACCATGACAATATCTTTACAGAGAAATCCTGATACTGAACATGTTATTGCATTATCATGAGGCATATTTTTTCTCTTACCAAAATTAACCATGGTTTATTACAGTAAAAGTATAGTATAGTATAGTATAGTATAGTATAGTATAGTATAGTGTTTTTTTTTTTTTTTGGTGGATTGATGACAATCTGTTTTAATTTACAACCATAGTTTTACTATACATGGTTAGTAACCATTTAGACTATGGTTAGTGTAGCAAAACGTCTCGGTTACAACTGTAACCCTCCTTTCCTGAAGGACGGAACGGAGACATTACATCAATACTGACATATTTGGGGTCCTACTTGGGAGCCCAATCACCTCTGAGCTAAAGAAGAAAAGGCCAATGAAATTGGCGAGTGGAATTTGCATGCTAAGCCACTCCCCCGTACATACGGGTATATAAGATGGCAGCATGCATCCACTCATTCAGATTTATGTTGATGAGCCGAGATACATCCCAGCAGAAACTGACAGTGCCTGGAGATTCTCTATCCTTCTAAGTGAGGATATACCAAGGAGGAAGAAAGTCTTCAAGGTGAGGAACTTATCTAGAACTTCCTCAGTGGGTTTAAAGTCCTCAAGAACTAGTCAGGTCCCACAAGGGCACCTTGGTGCACTGTGCTGGCCTCAGTCTCAAAGTGCCATGGAGGAAATAAGTAATGAATGTGTTTCTTCCCAATGACTGACCCAAAAAGGGCATGGTAAGCATCTATGGCCGCCATGTACACCAGGGATATAACCCTGCAGAGAAACACTCCTGTAGAAACACTGGAACTGCACCAACTGGGCAGTTGACTGGGTCTTGCAGTCATCACAAAAAGTGAAAGGTTTTTTCTTCAGTGCATACTGTTTCCTCATTGTGGGTGCTCTGGCCCTGCAGGGGCCATGCCCACAGCTTCCATAACTCTAGGCAGGCATGAAGGATGGAGTCCCCCTGCCTAAGAGAGAAGTCCTTCCTGATTGTCAAGAAGGGACACAAGGCCCAAAAACGTCCCAGGTTACGTATGTAACCATGGTTCCCCTTCAGGAATTCGAGCTGCGTCCGAAAACGCAATGGGAATGAGATGCCCACGCCACCAGACTTCCAAGTCCCTGCCTAGAGGAGGAGCTAGGGCAAGAGAACAGAAGAGCCAGGAGTGGCTCGGACATCTAGGTTGTAAAACCTTACAAAGGTGAGAGGCGTGGACCGTCCCGCAGCATTACAGATATCCTGTATTGGGACACCCGTCATAAGAGCTTTGGAGGCAGCCATAGCGCGGGATGAGTGAGCCTTGACCCCCAGCGGCGAGGGGAGGTCAGAGGACTCATAAGCAGTAGATATGGCATCTACAATCCATCTACTGAGAGTTTGTTTAGTAGCAGAATACCTCTTCTTAGGGGGGCTATAGCAGACAAATAACTGGTTTGTTTTACGCCACAGGGCAGCTCTGTGGACATAGGCATCCAGCGCACGTACAGGGCACATACAGTTCAGCTTCTGCTGGTCGGGCTCCCGAAAGGGAGGAGGACAGAAAGCCTGGAGCACGACCGGCTGTGGTGTGTTTGTGGGGACCTTGGGAACGTACCCCGGCCTGGGGTACAGAAAAGCTTTGGTCATACCAGGAGCGAACTCTAGATGTGAAGGGGCCACCGAAAGGGCCTGCAGGTCCCCAACCCGCTTGAGGGAAGTAAGAGCTAGCAACAACGCTGTCTTAATGGTGAGAAATCGAACAGGTATCTCCTCTATTGGCTCGAAAGGAGGCCTACAGAGGGCCTCAAGTACTACAGCCAGGTCCCACGTAGGGACATGGGGTCGTGTCGGAGGCCTCAGCCTCAGCACACCGCGGAGGAAACGTACAACCAGGGGGTCCTTACCCACTGTCAGGCCACCAAGAGGGGCATGGTAGGCCGAGATTGCCGCCACGTAGACCTTCAAGGTGGAGTGGGATAACCCTGTGGAGAAGCGGGCCTGCAAGAACTCCAGTACTGTACCAACTGGGCAGTTAACTGGGTCTTGCTGGCGTTCTCCACACCATGAAGTGAAAAGTTTCCACTTCAGGGCATACAGTTTCCTCGTAGAGGGAGCTCTGGACTGGAGGATGGTCTCAACAACCTCGGTTGAGAGACCGGAAGCTATGAGCTGTGCCCCCTCAGAGGCCACACCCACAGCTTCCACAGCTCTGGGCGGGGGTGAACTATGGTGCCCCCCGCTTGTGAGAGGAGATCCCTCCTGACGGGAATCTCCCATGGAGAGCCGTCGAGGAGAGATATCAGGTCCGAGAACCATACTCGGCCCGGCCAGTACGGGGCTACTAACAGTAAACTGACCCCGTCCCGGCGGACTCTCTCCAGAACTCCCGGGAGCAGAGCGATCGGGGGAAAGGCGTACAGACGTTGCCTCAGCCACGTCTGTATCATAGCATCCAGCCCCAGGGGATCTGGATGAACTAGAGAGAACCAGAGGGGACATTGCGCATTCTCCCTCGTAGCAAAGAGATCCACTTGGGCTGGACCAAAGATTTCCCATATCTGCTTCACCACCTCTGGGTGAAGCATCCATTCCCCGGGCCTCGGCCCCTGTCTCGACAGGACGTCTGCTCCCATATTCAGATGCCCAGGAATATGAACTGCTCGCAGTGAGAGGAGTTTGTCCTGGGACCACACAAGGATCTGGTGTGCCAGCTTGTATAAGGGGCACGACCGCAGACCTCCCTGGTGGTTGATGTAGTAGACCACCGCTGTGCTGTCGGTGCGCACCAGCACATGGCGATCTCTCAGGTCTGGAAGGAAGTACTTCAGAGTTCGAAATACGGCCAGCATCTCGAGGCAGTTGATTTGCCAACTGAGATGGCGACCACTCCACAGACCTTGGGCGGGACGACCACTCATGACCGCCCCCCAGCCGCTGAGGGATGCATCTGTCGCTAGCGTGACGCGGCAACAAGGAGCTCCCAGCACTGGGCCTTGATTTAGGAACCAAGGTTTCTTCCACATGTCTAACGCACGTAGGCACCTTCACGTGACCTTGATCATGCGAAGTGGGTTTCCCCTCAGGGAGAACCCCTTGGTCTTGAGCCACCACTGTAGGGGTCTCATGTACAGCGGGCCAAAAGGTATCACGTTGGACGCTGCTGCCATCAGACCCAACAGTTGTTGAAACTGTTTCACAGTGAGTGAACAGCCTTCTTTGACTCTCGCGACTGCGGCAAGGATCGACTCGATCCGAGCAGGGGACAAACGTGCCTGCATCGTGGTCGAATCCCACACCACGCCTAGATAAGTGGTTCTCGATGTGGACATCTCGATGTCGAGCCGCTAAACTCTCCGACTCTGCTAGGATCAGCCAGTCGTCGATGTAATTCAGTATGCGAATGCCCTGGAGCCGAAGAGGGACCAGGGCAGCATCCACACACTTCGTAAACGTACGGGGTGAGAGTGCTAGGCCGAAGGGAAGAACCCGATACTGGTAAGCTTCGGCCCTGAAAGCGAACCTCAAGAACTTCCTGTGTTGAGGAAGGATGGAGACATGAAAGTATGCGTCTTTCAGATCTATCGTCACAAACCAGTCCTCAGACCTGATTTGTGACACTACTTGCTTGACTGTAAGCATCTTATATAACTGAACGATTGAGACGGCGGAGATCTATGATGGGACGCAGTCCTCCATCCTTCTTTGGAACAATGAAGTACCGGCTGTAGAACCCAGATTCCCTGACGTGAGGAGGACCTACCGGGTAAGGAAGGAGATAGGGGATCACCCGTCTCCATTCCCTCCAGCAGATCCATTTGCGAACCCCAAGAGTGTAGTACCCGCTCCGCCTCGGCGGTAGCGGGACCAGCACCCTGGGGAACGCTGGTGAAGGCTCCCTCCTCAAAGAGAGCCTTCCGGGAGCGGAGCGTCCACAAAGGAAGCAGTTCACAATCCCCCTCGAGGGCTGGCATAGCGTGCTCCGCTCCCAAGCAGACCACGCACATGCTGTGTGTATCCCTGCTTGTGATGTAGCACTTACAAGGGGGAACACACAGCCTGAAACGCGGCCCGCTCTCTCCACTCTTAACTACGACTTTTTCAGACATCACTCTCAAAATAAAGCTGTGCTAACTTGCACTGAAAAACAGGGTGACAGACACAAACACAGAGCGCTCCGCTGAAAGACAGAAGCTAACGCCGGCAGCTTTGCACGTGCTTTTATGCTTCCTGGTCGATGACGTCATCCGCCCGTGACGTATCGTCATTTGATGATATGATTGCACATGCATTCAGAGCGTGGTTCCGCCAAAGGCGTTCCCATTGCGTTTTCGGACGCAGCTCGAGTTCCTGAAGGGGAACCATACTTGGGCCAGCCAGAATGGGGCTACTAGCAAAAGATGGGCCCCGTCCTAGGGTACTCTCTCCAGAACTCCTGGGAGCAATCAGGCGACCAGGGGAAAAGCTTACAGACAAAGCCTTGGCCGTGTCTGTGTCATGCCATCCAGCCCAAGCGGAGCTGCATGCGTGGGGGAGAACCACAGCAGACAGTGTGTTGTTTCCTGTAGTGCAAATAGATCCACTTCCACCTGCCCAAACTCCCCCCAAAGGAGCAACACAACCTGGGGGTGAAGCCTCCATTCCCCAGGCTGCAGCCCCTGTCTCGACAGGATGTCTGCTCCTTGATTCAGGTACCCAGGGATGTAAACTGCTCTTAGTAAGAGAAGTTTTCTCTAAACCCACAGGAGGATCTGGTGTGCCAACCTGTATAGTGGGTGCAATCACAGACCCCCATTATGGTTTATATAGGAGCCACCACTGCAAAGGTCTTATGTACAGCAGGCCAAAAAATGTCATGTTGGATGCAGCTGCCATCAGACCTAACAGTCTCTGAAACTGTTTGACAGTGAGTGACTGGCCTTCTCTCACTTTCTTTACAGCTGTGATAATCAATTCAACATAAGCAAGAGTGCCTGCACTGTAGTTGAATATCACAAAACGCCAAGATAAGTAGTTCTGTACTGGAGAAAGCACACTCTTCTTGGTGTCCAACCTCAACTCCAGCTCTTTTATATGGACCACATCTCGATGCCGAATTGCTGCTGCTGAGACTAATATCAACCAGTTCTCAAAATAATTCAGTATGTAGATGTCCTGGAGTCGCAGTGGAGCCAGAACAGCATCCACACACTTGGTGAAAATGCAGGGTGTGAATAATAGGCCAAAGGGAAGAACGCATTATTGGTATGCTTTGCCCCCGAAAGCAAACCTCAGGATCTTCCTATGTCGAAAAAGGATGGATACATGGAAGTATGTGTCCTTGAGATCTATCATAACAAACCAGTCCTTGGACCTGATCTGAGACACAATGTGTTTGATAGTGAGCATCTTGAACTGAAAGTATTTGATAGTGTGGTTCAGCAGATCTATGATCAGACGCAACCCCATAACCTTCTTCGGAACAATGAAGTATTGGCTGTAAAACCCGGACTCTCGAGAGAGGTGGAACACGTTCTATGGCCTCCTTCCTCAAGAGAGTGTCTACTTTTTGTTCCATTATCTGATTGTTCCATTAACTAGTGTTGGAATTATCCTGCTGAAACAAGGCGAACGAGAATCACACTGGATTCTGTAGCCTCTCTCTACAGTCTGCAGGACCTATAGTGAGACACTGCCAGAAAGTCCACTAAGGGAACCAGCCTCTTAGGGCTGGCCTCTGGTATGGCTATAGGAGTCTCTTCGGTGCCCTGAAGTGGATGACCGACAGGGAACATCTGACCTGATGACTCTAGCACCCTCACTTGAACATTCCCGTGCTGTACTTTCACCACCATTGAACGCCTGATAGTTCTGGCTGTTTCCTTAGTGTGCAAACTGCGTTGGAATCTACCTCCTTGTTCTCACTTAGGTCTCAGGAAGGAGGTAAGGAACAGAGAGTATCTGACTGACTGCTTGTGCAAACACAACACACACACCACAACCTGCTTACTGAAGGGCAGAAGCTAACATGGGTTATGCCGGGTGCACTTATAAGCTTCCTGATTGTTGACGTTTCCCTGCTTGTGGCATCTCACTTCTCCATTGGACTGATTCCATACATGCTTCAGAACATGGTCAAGCAGAGGCATTCCCAAAGCATTTTGTCACAGCTCGAGTTTCCTGATGGGAAACCATCTATCTGTGGATGTGTGTCTGTGTGGGTGTGTATGTGTGAAACAGAATGAGAGAGAGAGATACATTTCCAGTGAGAGATCCTATGGAGCAGCAGCAAGAAATTGAGCTCCTGATTGTTTTCCCTTAGGGAAAAAAAGTTTATTCGGTAACACTTTATAATAACTACACCCTATTAATCATTAGTTAAGCATTGGTAAATAGTTAATTAATCATTTATAAAGCATTGTTCCTGCATTAATAGACATTAGTAAGCAGTTTATAAATACAGCTATAAATGCTTTATTCTTGCTTTATAAGCGTCTATATAATATGCTTAATAATTGTATTTTCATACTTTATTAAGGATCAGTTAATCATTTCTAAATTAAGCATTACATTATTTACAAACCGGTTAGTTAGTAATTGCAAGTGGTTCATGAGATCATTTAGAACGTGTTAGTAAATGATTCATAAACCATTTAAATGCACATTTATACATCTTATTATTCAGACATATATTAACAGTTAGTCAGTGTGTTAATAAATGCTTTATTAACACATATTCCTACTGTAACTCATAATTAATTTAGGTAGTTATAAAACATTTACTAGCTGTCAGTTAATGGTTTTTGTGAGCTCATCTAAAGATAGGACTATTTATGCCTTGTAAAGCGTTTACAAATGAGATTTATAGGCTCACTTATCTTCTAAACAGAAAAAGGAAAACACAACACAGAGGGAAACAGAACATAGAAATATTTATTTCAAGATGCAAAAGAAATGAAACCGTACAACTGTATCAACAACCAGTACCAACATTGGATTATAAAATACAACAAATAATATTTTTATAAAACAATAATGATAATATAAAATATTTCAAAACTTAAAAAACTACTTCAGTATTAACGTTTAAACATCAGTGAACAGCAGTGCAGACTGTAGATAATTTTGGCGAGTTCACTTCCGTTTGAGGGGCAACAGCTTACCAGAAGCCTTAAGGGCTTTAATTCTATCCTCAATCGCTGAATCCTCATTAATTGCGGCAGCACACTGTGTGGCAAATGCACTAAGTTTAACCTGACTGCTGTGGTTTTTAAGAAGTTCCTTAAATTTGTCAGGTGCAGCAATGTATAGCTCTGCGATTGGAGCATTGACCGCTACTGTGTTCCGGTCCACGCCAACACGTTTGAAAGCAGCTGACATGGTCCCTCCTTTACTGAAGTGCCAAAAAATTTTTTTGTAACGGGACACCACCTGCTGTGGTGTTTGAGCTGTAATTCAGAGAACACAAAATTAGTGTTAGTATTTGGTTTTGATATTCTCACACACCATTTGACACACACACACCTGACTCATAAATTGTTTCAATCTCCATTATGACACAGAGTTGTTTATTATACCGGCGTGTGGTAATAGTATTATTTTTTATTTGGTATAAAATTTTGATATGTGGATCTGATTTATTTATTTATTTATTTTTACACAGTGCTTTAGCTAACCAAAGAATACTTCTCTTAAAGGAATTTTTTAATGTAGTTTACTGTATGTTCTTCCAGAGTGAAGTAACTGGTTCCTTATGAAATTATAATTTAATGCAGTAAATGCAGCTTATTAAGTCACCCTCTAATTTGTTTTAAGTCTTTTACAAGGATTTAACAAAACATTAAAAAAAAAAAAAAAGTGTTAAAGCTTATGTAGATGGTCTTCCAGGTTATTCCTCTAAATCCCCAATGCAATTTTTATTTTTATTGGAACCAGCCAAGAGAAACGATTGTACAGCAGAAATACACTGCCATTCAAAAATTTGGAATCAGTAAGATTGTATTTTTTATTTTGTTAAATAAGTCTCTTATGCTCATTAAGGCTGCATTAATTTGATCAAAAATGCAGAAAAAAATATTATTACAATTTAACAATAACAGTTTTCAATTTTAATAGTCTTTAAAATAACCTTTGTTCCATTAATTCAAAGCTGAATTTTCAGCATCATTACTCCAGTCTTCAGTGCCACATGATCCTTCAGAAATCGTTATAATATGCTGATTTATTTCAATGTTGGAAACTGTTGTGCTTAATATTTTTTTTTTTTTTTTGGAATCTGTGATACTTTTTTTCAGGATTCTTTGAAGAATAAAAAGTTAAAAAGAACAATGTTTATTAAAAAAAAAACAATATAAGTCTTTACTATCACTTCTTATCCATTTAACACATCTTTGCTGAATAAAGGTATTATTGTTTTAAGAAAATGTATTGACCTTAATCCTTTCTATTTTTAATAAATGCTTTTCTTACTGTTTATTCATCAAATAATTTTGGGGAAAAAGTATCACAGTTTCCAAAGACAAACAAAAAAGCAACAAAAACTAATAAAAAAAAAAAATAAATTTATTAGATTTATAATTTATAAGTGTTACGAATCTGGTCGGTGTTCAGCGGACCGCTCACCACCAGATGTCGCTCTCACCTTATCCTCGCACACAGACTGTTATACTACATCCTGGACTACATTCCCCATCATGCAGCGCGCTGATTTGGTCTACACCTGTGGCCAATCAGGCGCGCTATAAAAGCCCCGGTCTTTCCCCATGCAAGCCACGGAGTATTATTGTTGTGATTACCAGTGTTAGCGTTCCTAGTTTCCCTTGTTCCCGTGTTTTGTTCTCTCGCCTGGTTATCTCGTTTTCGACTGTCTCGCCGCCTGCCTTTTTGGACTATCGCTCGTTATAAGGACTATTCGCTCGTCTCACCTCTGACACACCTGTTTGCTGTTGTTTTGACCCTGCCTGTTTTTGACCATGTATCTGTCTCGTCCCTTAAATAAAAGCTCGCGAATGGATCCGCTCGCCTCTCGCCTCTCACTCCCCGTTACAATAAGACTAGAGTAATGACTGATAAAAAAAAAATAGCTTTAATGACAGGAATAAATTATATTTTAAAATATATTAAACTAGAGCACCACTATTTTGAATTGTAAAAAAAAAAAAATCCACAATATTACTGTTTTTTTTTTCCCCTTTTTTTTTTCCCTACTTTAAATGTTAAAAATCTAACTGATACCAAACTTTTGAACCCAGCGTAAACAGTGGCAAACCATAAACCAGTGAGTGGTAAGGGTTTAAATAGCATTCTAACCTCTTTGACGTGTCTTCATTTCCATTTTCTTTGACTTCTTGCCATGCTTTTTTCCTTTCCCCTTGCTTTTCGTCCTCTTCTTCTTCCTGTCCACCTCTAATGAGGATGTAGAGGACGAGTCAGAGGAAGATTCATCTGAGCCATCACTGGAGGAATCTGATGATAAGGGAACTGCCTGACTGGAACCTGTGTCCTCTCTTTTAAGAGCTGTTAAAATGGATACATACATAAGGCTCACAGTTTGCATCACATGGTACGTAGGAACACAAATCTGAACTCACATAATAAGACTCAACTGTACTGTAATTTGAATACATATGTGTTGTGAGACTTACCAGATGCCAGTTGCTCTTTTATATAGTGGGGACTCCTTGGTCAGCTCATCAATTTTGTCTTTTTGCCACTCTACTCTCAATTTATACATCTCCAACTCATAGGATTTGTTTTTGTCTGCCAGATGTGCAGTGGGGGCCACGGAGACACCTAATTGAAAGTAAATGTACAAAATTGAAAGTAATGTACTAAATTAACTGAGAACTTTCCATTTACTTTCTTGTTATCTAACACAGTGTTTCCCAACCCTGTTCCTGGAGGCACACCAACAGTGCACATTTTGGATGTCTCCCTTATCTGACCTATATATTTCTGTTCCTCGAGTCTCTACTAACGAGATGATGAGTTGATTCAGGTGTGTTTGATCAGGAAAAGTTGGAAAATGTGTAGTGTTGGTGTGCCTCCAGGAACAGGGTTGGGAAACACTGATCTAACAAACTCTCATACCAGGCCACCTCTGTATATTACATAAAGAGAGTCAAAATTTTAATTACAAAAGTGACATGTTGACAACCAGCCTGCCTGAGAGAGGGTGCAGTGCAGAACAGTGCGTATGAACGCGCGTCTTTTCCTTTGTCCCATATTGATTACGCATGAAAGCGGGAGCGCGATTTCTCCCGCTCCGTCAGATCACAAACTAGCCATCGCTCTACATTCACCACTTTCTAAAGTAATCGTTTAATTAAAAAAAATAAATAAATAAAAATAAAAATAAAAAAAAATGAGCAGATTTACCCAGCTGAAGAAGCTTATTAACGAACCCAGCTCTATAAAGAAAACGTCTAGGTTACGTACGTAACCCTCGTTCCCTGAAGGAGGGAACGGAGACGTTACATATGGGAACTCGCTTGAGAGTCCAATCATCTCCAAGCCTTATTCAAAAGGCCAATGAACATTCATGAACATTGGCGAGTGGTATTTGCATGCCGAGCCACTCCCCCGTACATACGGGTATATAAGATGGCGGCGTGCAACCACTCATTCAGGCTTTTGCTGAGGAGCCGAGCTGCAGCCCGGCGTCAGCGCGACGTCAGGTCGTGGCAGGGGATGTAACGTCTCCGTTCCCTCCTTCAGGGAACGAGGGTTACATACGTAACCTAGACGTTCCCCTTCAGTCGTTTCACTACGACGTTACATATGGGAACAGACCCATGGAACAGGCCACGAACCAGACGTCGCGTTACGCAACACACCGCGTGCCGACAGGCGGACGTGTCAGCAGACGGATATGAGCGTAACCTTCCCAACGCCCTGGGGGCCAATAGGGGGCCCCACAGGGATGCCAGTTGTACTGAAGCAGGAGTTGGGGGGGCGGAGCACATGAAATCTCTACATGTGGAACACAAGAAATTCAATATATCCATAGATTTTAGGGATATATGAGGGAAACATCGGCCTTCTGGCTGACCTCCAGGGGCAGAGCTTGCAGGTTCACCACCTGATCGCGGAAAGGCGTGGTGGGAACCTTGGGCACATAACCAGGCCGGGGTCTCAGGATGACGTGAGAATCGCCGGGCCCGAATTCTAGGCACGCTTCGTCGACAGAGAAAGCTTGTAGGTCCCCTACCCTCTTGATGGAGGCCAGTGCGGTCAGGAGCGCTGTCTTAAGTGACAAATATTTTAGCTCAACCGACGCAAGTGGCTCAAATGGGGCCTCCCGCAGGCCCTGGAGGGCGACGGAGAGGTCCCAAGAGGGTATGGGGTGCGGCCTGGGGGGATTAACCCTTCTCGCACCCCTCAGGAACCTCACGATGAGTTGGTGCTTACCTAGGGATGTTCCATCCACTGCATCGTGGTACGCTGCAATGGCAGCAACGTACACTTTGAGAGTTGAAGGGGACAGCCTGCGCTCCAACTTTTCCTGCAGGAAGGAAAGCACTACTGCAATCGTACATCTCTGTGGGTCCTCCCCGCGAGAGGAACACCAGTCGACGAACAGACCCCATCTCAGCGCATAAGCCTGCCTTGTGGAGGGGGCTCTGGACTGAGTGATAGTTTCTATCACGGCCTGTGGAAGGCCGGAGAGGTCTGACGCGTCCCGTCCAGGAACCAGACGTGCAGGTTCCACAGGTCGGGGCGCGGGTGCCAAATTGTGCCCATCCCCTGAGAAAGAAGGTCTCTCCTCAAGGGGATTTTCCAGGGAGGGGCTGCCGCGAGGGAAATGAGTTCTGGAAACCAGGTCCGGGTGGGCCAGTATGGCGCAACCAGCAGAACCTGCTCCTCGTCCTCCCTGATCTTGCACAGTGTCTGTGCAAGGAGGCTCACTGGGGGAAAGGCGTACTTGGGCCCCGGAGGCCAGCTGTGTGCCAGTGCGTCCCTGCCGAGGCTGTTGGGAGCCTCGTTGAGGGAGTAGAACCGCTGGCAGTGGGAGGATTCGGGGGAAGCAAACAGATCTATCTGGGCCTCCCCGAAATGGCTCCAAATCAGCTGGACTGTCTCGGGGTGGAGTCGCCATTCTCCAGGATGGGTGGACTGCCGTGAGAGCTGGTCGGCTGCACGGTTGAGTTCTCCTGGAATGTGAACGGCACGTAGCGATTTCAGCCACGTTTGACTCCATAGGAGCAGATGGCGGGCGAGTTGTGACATGCGACGGGAGCGTAGACCACCCTGACGGTTGATGTAGGCTACAGTCGCTGTGCTGTCGGTGCGAACAAGCACGTGCTTGTGACGCAACGTCGGTCGGAAGCGACGAAGGGCCAGAAGCACAGCCAACAACTCTAGGCAATTGATATGCCATTGCAGTCGAGGTCCTGTCCAGGAGCCCGATGCTGCTTGCCCGTTGCATACAGCACCCCAACCCGTGGAAGAGGCATCCGTGTATACCACAAGATGCCTGGAGACTTGTCCCAGGGGGACTCCGGCCTGAAGGAAGGCCGGGTCTGACCACGGGCTGAACAGGCGGCGACACTGCGGGGAAACGCCAATCCGGAGTGTGCCACGGTGCCATGCCCATCTCGGGACTCGATCGTGTAACCAGCGCTGAAGCGGTCTCATATGAAGCAGGCCGAGCGGCGTCACTGCGGCTGCGGCTGCCATATGCCCCAGGAGTCTCTGAAATGTTTTGAGAGGGACCGCTGTTTTGTGTCTGAATAACTCCAAACACTTCAGCACTGACTGCGCGCTCGTTGGTGAGGCGGGCTGTCGTACTGAGTCCAGCTCCACACCGAGAAAAGAGATCCTCTGCACTGGGGAGAGTTTGCTCTTCTCTCGGTTGACCTGAAGGCCCAGATGGCTGAGGTGCCGGAGCACCAAGTCCCTCTGTTCGCACAACAGATCTCGCGAGTGAGCTATGAGAAGCCAGTCGTCGAGATAGTTGAGGATGCGAATGCCCGTCTGCCAAAGAGGGGACAGGGCAGCCTCCGCGACTTTCGTAAAGACGCGGGGAGAGAGGGAGAGGCCAAATGGAAGCACTTTGTACTGATACGCTCGACCCTCGAAAGCAAACCGTAGGAAGGGTCTGTGTCGAGGCAGGACCGAGACGTGAAAGTACGCGTCCTTCAGGTCGATGGCTGCAACCCAATCCTGGGGACGAATGCATGTTAGGATGCGCTTCGTCGTGAGCATCTTGAACGGCAGCCTGAGAAGGGACCGATTCAGAGCTAGAAGATCCAGGATGGGTCTTAACCCACCGCTCTTTTTGGGCACGATGAAGTAAGGACTGTAAAACCCTGACTTCATCTCGGCTGGAGGGACAGGCTCGATTGCGTCCTTCGCCAGTAGGACTGCAACCTCCGCACGAAGCACAGCGGCATGTGTGTCCGAATGGACAGAAGTGGAAAGGACGCCTCTGTACCTGGGCGGACGCCTGGCGAACTGAATCGCATAGCCGAGACGTACCGTCCGAATCAACCACCGCGAGGGGCTGGGAAGCTGAAGCCAGGCTCCCAGCCTGGTCGCCAGGGGTATCAAAGGGACGTTGACCGACGTGACCGCAGTGGGGCAGCCTGGGGGGGGGAAGGGGACTGATCCCAGAAGGAAGAACGTCCTGGAGAAAAGTCAGACTGCACTGGGCAGCGCTTACCTTCTTCCCTGGTTCCCGCGCTGGCGACATCAGGCTCCGAGTCCGAATCCGAGGAGACACTTCTTGGGCGCTGCTCAAAGATGGAACTCGGGGCCTGAACCCCGGAGGTGAGAGAATTGACTCTTTCTGTGACAGCTCCCGGCCCTCCACCGGGAGTGGGGACGTTGATGTTGTCATCCCCCAAAGAGCGATTCCCTCCACCTCCGGGTTGCCCGGGTCAGGGACGCTTCGCAGATCTTTTGCGGGTGACCGGCCCCTGAGACGCGGGCGGCGCCGCTCTCCCACGGCCAGCTCGACGTCGGGCTGCCAATCTGGTGTCATGTACCTTAGCAGGGGACGGAGCTGGTTGTTTGGAAGCCGCGGGAGGGCGCCCTCGGCGACGAGCAGGCGGAGGTTGGGGCCCTGCGGACGTGGTTGGAATGTCGCGGCGGGGCAGGATGTGTTTAATCGCCTCCATCTGCTTTTGAACCGCCGAGAACTGCTGGGCAAAGTCCTCGACGGTGTCGCCGAATAGGCCGCCCTGGGAGATAGGAGCGTCGAGAAACCGTGATTTGTCGACATCTGCCATCTGGGCCAGGGTCAGCCATAGATGTCGCTCCTGGACCACTATGGTGGACATCAACTGACCAAGGGAACGCGCCGTCACCTTCGTAGTCAGTGGCGGCGCGGAGTTCCTCCATTGCACCCTGGTCAGAACCCCTCTCGTGCAGGTGTTTCAACACCTTGGCCTGGTACACCTGTAAGGTGGCCATGGCGTGCAAGGCGGTGGCAGCCTGTCCAGCGGCGCGGTAAGTCCGGCCCGCGAGAGCGGACGAGAACTCACACGCCCTGGAGGGGAGATGGGGCCGATCCCGCCAGGTGGCAGCGCCGGGCGGGCATAAATGCACCGCGACAGCGCGCTCGACCTGAGGGACCGCCTCATAACCCCGGGTTGCACCGCCGTCGAGAGAGGCGAGGGGAGAGGAGCTGGGACGTGGACGAGAAGAGTGCGGGGCTCGCCAAGTCCTCACCAGCTCCTCATGCACCTCCGGGAAGAAAGGCACTGGGGGAGAGCGCGGCGGTGCCGCGGGAGCCCTCCCCAGAAACCAATCATCCAGCCTAGAGGGATCGGCCGGAGGTGTTTTGGGCACCTCCAGACCGATCTCCTTGGCGGCTCGGAGGAGCATAGCCGACAGTTCAGCATCCGTCTCAGACGGGGCGGCAACCGCAGAGGGGTACCGACCCGCCGAGTCGTCAGCCTCATCATCAGACTCTCCCTCTGATGCTGCAGCAGACATCTCGATCTCCTGGGGAGCGCCAAAGGAGATACCCAGCCCGCTGTACGGGGAGGTATACTGCTCTGGCAGCTCAACGGGACTGCGCGGTGACGCAGAAGTCCGCGGGGCTTTGGGGGCCGACGGAACATTCTGCACAGTCACCTGAATGTCCCCCAAGTGCCTCATCGCGGCTTTTATTTATTTATTTATTTTTTTTTTTTTACCGCGGGAAGACAACAAGGGGTGCCTACTCATGAATGAGCGGCGGGACTTTAACGCAGCCATGGACATACGTTCGCAATGAACGCACGTACCATCCGTGAACGCTGCCTCAGCGTGCTCTCGGCCCAGGCACGTGAGACAGCGATCATGTCCGTCCAAAGAGGCGAGGAAACTACCGCACCCGGAAGCGCACGGCCGGAGATACATACCGGGAAGATGTCCTCGACAGCCGCGAGAAATTCACTCTTTTGAAATCCCGGTCCACCCAGGGAGAAACCGCGGCACAACTGTGCTCTCAAACGGGCGGGGCTCGCTGGAGTGCGGGAGGCTTGAATGCCGTGAAAACGGCAGCCCGCAGGATTAGGCTGGCGGCTGCCGAACGCTCTTTTAGATGAAGCTCTTTTAGTAGCTCGGCAGCACGCCAGCAGAGAGAGTGTGAACTCAGGAACTCTTTTCTTTTTTTTTAAATGGCTCAGAAGACGAGGCTCCAAAAGCAAAAGTCTGAATGAGTGGTTGCACGCCGCCATCTTATATACCCGTATGTACGGGGGAGTGGCTCGGCATGCAAATACCACTCGCCAATGTTCATGAATGTTCATTGGCCTTTTGAATAAGGCTTGGAGATGATTGGACTCTCAAGCGAGTTCCCATATGTAACGTCATAGTGAAACGACTGAAGGGGAACTCTGAAGCTTATTAAGTGGCTTCAGAGAAGGAAACAAAAATTAAATGCAGAATATGCCATCAGAACATGAAAATGAAGAAAAGGACAAACAGTGGAGATCAACATGCTTGGTAAGAAATATACATACACATTAAAACTTATATTTGCAAAAACAGATAACTAAAAATGTTCAAAAATCATGTTTTTTTTATTTATTTCATTTTATTTATTTATTTTATATTGAATTTCAATTAATATAAATCAAACTGCAGTTGGGTTGTTTTGATTAAATAATGATAACAAAAAACAAAAACTGATGTGTGTATGTATGTATATAGAAAAATCACATGGTAGCACTAGAAAAGGGGGGTTTTGGATAATATATATATATATATATATATATATATATATGTAATTAATAATTAATAAACTAATAAACACACACACATATAATTAATAAACTAATAAACTATATGTATATAGACTATATATAGTTTATTAGTTTATTAATTATTAATTACGTAAATATTTATTTATTTTTTTTACAATAGGATTTGTCAACAAGCAGTACATGAGGGAAGGGCAAAACAAATTTCTGTCAGGCACAAATCAGTCTTCAGTGGATCAAAGGTCTCCTTCAGCAAGTGGATGCAGTTCATGTACAGGTAGTAATATAAATATGTACAGTGATGGCCAAAATTATTAGAACCATAGTGTTTTTACCAGCTAAAAAATGGTGTCAGTAGGCAATATCAGTTTACATTTCCAAACATTAATTTTGCCATTGATTGTAATAATCCAGTGATCCATCCATTTTTGTTTTGTCTGACAGCAGCCAGTGCTCCACTCAGAGATCTCATCCCATCATCATCATCATCCAGTCTTGTCAGGAATGACATGAAGAAACAGAACAAACTGAGACAGACTAAATCCAGAAGAACTGTGACAATGTCGCCAAGATGCTTCAAGAAACCTACCTGCATACTGCAGTACTGTTAACAGTTTTATGCCTTTTTTTTCATTCATTCGTTTAAAACAACTTTTGCCTTTGCAGGTAGGGCTCTTAAAGCATCTTGGAGACATTGCCACAGTTCTTCTGGATTTAGTCTGTCTTAGTTTGTTCTGTTTTGTCATGTCATTCCAGACAGACTGAATGATAATGAGAACAGATCCTGTGTGGAGCACAGGCTGTTGTCAGATTCTTTGTGCAAACAAAAATCTCACTGGATTATTACAATTAATGTCAGAATTAATGTTTGGAAATGTTAACTGATATTTCCTACTGACACACTACAGCAAACAATACAAATAACTGACCTTAAACCATTTTAGCTGGTGAAAATGCTAGTGTTCAAATAATTTTGGCCACCACTGTATATCATAAACTCGCTTTGTTGCTGTTCTCTTTGTAATAATAATAATAAGAAGAAGAAGAAGAAGAAGAAGAATCTGTATAATGCGTTCAATGTCAATTATTTTACATAAAGGCATTCATTTACATTACATATTCTATTTGCCCATAAAGGTTTTGTCAGGGCCTACGGTTACGCCAGATAGACATGATGGATGACAGAATTGGAAGTAGTTCAGCTACTCTTAGTAAAATGGCAAAGAAAATAAGGGAGGTCTATGTCACAGCAGTTGAAAGGATGAGAAGGCGTACAGGCCAGCAAATTGGTGGAAGAAGGGAGTTTGTTGTGATCGACGAAAGCCATTTTCGTCACAAAAGAAAGGTATGTTATAGCAATAGTTAATGTAAATAAATGTGAAATATGGTTACCACTATCATTATTATTATAATCTATCTTTTTATGTCTGTATTTGTTGTGTTTTTTCTCCATTATTGTGGTAAAGGAAGAATGGCTGGTGGGTGGAAAAGAAAGAAGTGGGTCTTTGGGATGTTAGGTGTGAAGTATCATCAGCAGCAAAAATCTAGAAAACCTGTTCTACGTCTTCTGGAGAGAAGATCTCGAAGAGATCTAGTGCCCTTGATTGCACATTATGTGAGGCCTGGGTCATCAATTATCAGCGACGAGTGGCGTGCTTATCGCATACTCCCTGAACTAGGGTACAACCATCACACTGTCAACCACAGCAGGTGGTATGTAGATCCCCACACTGGTGCCCATAGCCAACATATTGAGAGGGCCTGGAGATCCTACAAGGAGCCGATTTGGAGGCTTAGAGGAAATCACACAGTTTGCTTTCTGACCACTTTGCAGTGATTGAGTGGAATGAATGGCTGGCAAAGAAACACTCTGATGGTGCATTTGGCTGATTGATTCATAACATTTAAAGGAAGTACAAGTAGTGAAATGTAATAGTTTGCAATGTAGATTTTATTTTATTTTATTTTAATTTTGTGCTTTTATCAAAATTTTGTGTGGATTTTTTGCCACTTCTTTGTGACTCACTGTTTGCACAATCACCCAGCCATGAAACAAACTTTTTTGTTGTTGTTGTTGTTGTTAATTTTGTTACTTTTGTTGCTTATTTAGTTAAGTTTTCTAATATACTTTAAATTTTATTTCATTCAAACATTCATCAAGTGTATATTTGTAGTTTCATTTTTGCAGAGGTTTATTTTTCATATTATATCAATTCTTTTTATTTTCATTTATATGTTCAGTTGTACCGTTTCATTTTTGCAGAGGTTTATTTTTCATATTATATCAAATTGTTTTATATTAATTTATATGTACAGTTGTACGGTTTCATTTCTTTTGCATCTTGAAATAAATGTTTCTATGTTCTGTTTCCCTCTGTGTTGTGTTTTCCTTTTTCTGTTTAGAAGATAAATGAGCCTTTAAATCTCATTTGTAAACACTTTACAAGGCATAAATAGTCCTCACTTTAGATGAGCTCACAAAAACCATTAACTAACAGCTAGTAAATGTTTTATAACTACCTAAATTAATTATGAGTTACAGTAGGAATATGTGTTAATAAAGCATTTATTAACACACTAACTGTTAATATATGTCTGAATAATAAGATGTATAAATGTGCATTCAAATGGTTTATAAATCATTTACTAACACGTTCTAAATGATCTCATGAACCACTTACAACTACTAACTAACCGGTTTGTAAATAATGTAATGCTTAATTTAGAAATGATTAATAAAGTATGAAAATACAATTATTAAGCATATTATACAGATGCTTATAAAACAAGAATAAAGCATTTATAGCTGTACTTATAAACTGCTTACAAATGTCTATTAATGTAGGAATAATGCTTTAGAAATGATTAATTAACTATTTACCAATGCTTAACTAATGATTCATAGGGTGTAGTTATTATAAAGTGTTACTGTTTATTCAAGTGTGCTATTAGTATACTTCTTTTAAACTAAAAATAGGAAAGTATACTTTCAGTGTACTCCCTATGTACTTCTCAGAAATGTGCTTTATATACTTCTCAGAAATATACTTAAAATTACATTTAAGTATACTTGATTTATACGTAGAAAAAGTCTACATATATTTGACCTATGAGAATCTGTGATTTCATTGTTATACATGAGAGATGCTATTACACATCTTCTGTACAAAATTTCGCAAACACAAGTGAAGAAACCAAAACAGATGCTTCCACACTGCAAAAAATCCTTGTCACACCAACAAAATTATGCAAATGTTGTCCTAACTAGTCAAACACCGTTGTCTGAGCAAAGAATTTCATATTGTTGAAATTTTAAGGCTTTGTAAGTTCCCAGCATGCATTGCAGCATGAATAAATGATCCAGTTACTGTTATAGGATTATTGTTTTGCTATTTGCTGACTTTATTTAAACTTTTTTGTTGTTGTTTTGTCATTATTGTTAGTTATTTGTTGTACTATGACATAAAGACCTCATCTTTGTAATATTTGCTGATTGTCACCATTTTTGAGGTTTGTGTATCTAGTTTTGAGGCCTAGATACTTTCAACCACTTACATCTATTGCCTGGAATATATTAATCTTGTAAAATGCTTTACAAACAAAGACCACATTGTCTTCATATTAAACTAAGTTATTCATAATGTTTTGTATGTTCAGATATTCATATAACAAAATATATACAAATTAATACCTAAATAAGGACATAGCAGTGTACTTAAAGTATGATATAAAGTTCACTTAAAGAAAACTTACGAGTATACTTACAGTATAAAACTACTAATCTAGTAGTTTACTGAGACTATACTTCAAAGTGTACTAAAATGCATAAAAAGTATTTAATTACTAAACTATCAGTATTCCTATTAGTTCACCTTTAGTATACTTGCAGTACAAACTGAAAACATAGATGTAAACTAGTTGTGTACTCAAAGTTTACTACTGTTATACTTAAAGTATACTTAACAGTATACTTTTATATACTAGAAAGTGGGCCAATTTAGTCCCAAGGAGTATTAAAGTAGTACACTGAAAAGTATACTACTAGTATGCTGATATTTGTATACTTACTACATAAAGTATACTTAAAAATATACTTGAACTTAATTAAATGACATTAAATTAAATTAAATTAAATTAATATACTTGAACTTAAGTATACTTAATTAAATAAACTTGAAGTATACTTCTGTTTGGTAAGGGTTATCTTTAATGTTGTTTTAAGATAAGACAGACATTCAGTTTTGATGAATTGAAGACTAGAAAGACTTCCTACAACCTATATTACTCGAAAAAAGATTTTAAATTAACCAAGAAAAACAGGAAGAGGACAGCTAGCTGAGAGTGGCCCAAAAGGTCATACAACTGCCTCAAAAGAAAAGAAACAGAAGAAAGAAAACTCTCAAAAACAGGATATTGTGACGAGTGTCCCGAGTATGCGTCAGCGTTACCTGGGAGACAAACTCACCGCACCTGGAAATCCTCATCACGGGCCGATCGGACACGGCTGCTCGCAATCAGACCCAGCCCATATAAGTGGCGTCTGACAGAGAGGAGGTGAGAAATGTCTCCAAAGCTAAGAGAAACTAATCGTGTTTGTGCTTACCTTTGCAGAGAGCAGCTCGTAGCCCGGTCGGCCCTCACCTGGAGTTCACCCCACCGCGCACGGAGCACTTACCCGGAAGACGCTGAAACATTCACCCACTTGCACCGCTACTTTTGTTTACCGCTGCAACTTGTGAATAAAATCCACCCTCCGGGGCTCTCTTCTCACTATATCCGAGTTGTGTGCTTCTTCACCCGCTACACTGGTGGAGAATGCAGGCGTAAGAAGAGGTAAAACAACACGGATATCCTCACGAACACCACCTCACTCTGCTTTGTTTTGCTCCGGTCCTTTTAGGCGGCGCCGCTCCCGCGATACCGACGATCCGTATGGAAGAAATCATCAGACAGCTGACGGATATTAGCGTCCGCCAGCACCAGATGGCTGAGCATCTTGCATCCCGACAAGATTGCGTCGAACAGGAGCTGCTGGCGTTCCGAACCTCGACCGCCCAACGAACTCCTCTGCCAGATCCCCAGACGAGAGCTACTCAGCTGCTTCCGAAGATGACGGAACAGAACGATGTGGAATGTTTTCTGCAAATGTTCGAAACAACCGCGCTTCGAGAACGCTGGCCGCGAGACGAGTGGGCGCGGCTACTGGCACCGCTATTAAGCGGGGAAGCGCAACGGGCTTACTTCACGCTGCCGCTAGAGGTTACAACCAATTATACAGAATTAAAGAGAGAACTCCTCGGCCGTGTGGGGCTGTCTTCTATCTGCGCGGCCCAACAATTCCATGAATGGAGTTACCGTCCCCGTGTACCGGTCCGCGCTCAAGCAGCTGAGCTTCATCGGCTGGCCCAACACTGGCTCTCAGCTGGGGAACCCACCGCTGCCCAGGTCATTGAAAGGGTGACCATTGATCGCTTCCTCCGAGCCCTTCCGCGTTCCCATCAACAGGCGGTGGGTATGCAAAATCCAACCACGCTGGCAGAGATGGTGGAGGCGGTCGAGCTGGCGGACGCTACCCAACGACGAGACGGAGCGAGCGCCGCCGTACCCCCGGAGGGTGGTCCAGGAACGGCGCACGCCGGAGGGCACCGGGCGACTAGTAAACAGGCCGGCGGTTTCCCCTATTCATGACGAGCCCATGCCCACGGAGGGGCCGGACCCACAACCACGGGCATGGCTGGCGGGCTGCACATTACATCAAGAACCCCCAAAGGTGGCTCCGGAGGTCCGAGTAAAAGTCAACGGGCAATCTCACCGAGCCCTGCTTGACTCAGGCAGTGCAGTCTCCCTCGTGCAGCCCTGGGTAATCTCTCAACCTTTTTCTGCCAAAACATATCTGCCAGTAACTTGTGTACATGGTGATAACCGACAGGTTCCAGCTCACCGCGTCACAATATCATCAAGCGTGGGGTCATGGCCGGTGGAGGTCGGGATCGTTAAGGATCTCCCGGTACCAGTGCTGCTAGGGAGAGATTGGCCGGGACTGGACTCCCTGCTGACTTCCCAGCCCGCCAGCAAAAGGGGAAACCGCCACCATCGGAAACCAACCCGACGCCATATACCAGCTCTGGCTACAGCCAACAGCGGGAGAGATGGTGAGTCCCCTCCTCAAAATCCTAACCTGTTTTTCGATGTGTTCCAGCAGATTTCTGGTAGTAGCAGCTTCGCAAAGGAACAACATGCTGATGATCGACTAAAACACTGCTGGGCACGGGTTAAAATCATCGAAGGACAGGAGGCTCAGCCGGGACCCCATCCTCTCCCGTATTTCATCGTCCAAAATGGCCTGCTTTACTGTGTCGCCCAGCGGAGGGGGGAGGAAAAACAGCTGTTGGTGGTTCCCAAAACGAAGACTGAGACGATCTTGGAGCTTGCCCACTCGCATCCTCTGGCAGGACACTTGGGGGTCCATAATACCATCCAAAGGATTAGAGATCGATTTCACTGGCCAGGACTGGAGGCAGAGGTTAAGCGGTTCTGTGAAGCCTGTCCAACCTGTCAGAGGACGTCGCCACGGAAACCTCCCCCCAGCCCGCTAATTCCGCTACCCATAATCGAGGTGCCCTTCGAGCGGATCAGGATGGATCTGGTGGGACCGTTGCCGAAGTCTGCCCGGGATCACGAGCATATCCTTGTGATTGTGGACTACGCAACTCGATATCCGGAAGCAGTTCCCCTCCGCAAGGCCACCGCCAAGAATATTGCCCGGGAGTTGTTCCTGCTATTCAGCTGGGTCGGGATACCATCGGAGATTCTGACCGACCAGGGGACACCGTTCATGTCCAGGCTCATGGCTGACCTCGCTCAACTCCTAAAAGTAAAGCAGCTCCGAACCAGCGTCTACCACCCTCAAACGGATGGTCTGGTCGAAAGATTTAATCAGACGTTGAAGCAGATGTTGCGACGAGTAGCCGCCGAAGACCGGAAGGACTGGGACCTAATGCTCCCTTACGTGTTGTTCGGAGTGAGAGAAGTGCCCCAGGCCTCCACCGGATTCACGCCGTCTGAACTTCTCTTTGGCACACAGCCCCGGGGATTGCTAGACGTGGCACGAGAGGCCTGGGAACAACAGCCGGCGCCCCTCCGCACTGTAGTAGAACACGTAAGGGAGATGAGGGAACGGATTGAGCGAGTGATGCCGCTAGTGAAGGAACATCTCACCCAAGCCCAACAGGCTCAGCAGCGACAGTACAACCGGCCGGCGCAACCCCGCGAGTTCCAACCTGGAGACAGGGTTATGGTCCTGGTCCCGAACTCGGCCTGCAAGTTCCTGGCCACCTGGCAGGGCCCTTATACCGTAGTGGAAAAAGTAGGACCCATTACATATCGACTTCGACAACCAGGAAAGAGACGAACTGAGCAAATCTATCACATTAATCTGCTAAAGAGGTGGATCGGTACCCGGGACCAACTCGCTGCACTGGCCCGCACTGAGTCTGTTGTTGTGGACATGAACGGAGAAGACGGAAGAAGACGGAGCTCCAGCACCTGGTCGATCAGTTCTCCGATGTGTTTTCTTCTTCCCCCGGGCAGACTAACGTGATACAACACGAAATCCGGACACCACCAGGGGTTATCGTCCGGCAACGGCCCTACCGGGTCCCTGAGGCTTGTCGGCAGGCTATTGAAGAGGAGGTTCAACAAATGCTCAAGTTAGGGGTGATTGAGCCGTCCCGCAGCCCGTGGTCGAGTCCCATCGTCATGGTCCCTAAACCTGACGGCACCCTCCGCTTCTGTAATGACTTCAGACGATTAAATGAAGTTTCCACCTTCGATGACTACCCAATGCCCCGAGTAGACGAGTTGCTGGACCGACTGGGAAGGGCCCGATTTATAACCACCCTAGACTTAACCAAAGGATACTGGCAGGTGCCCCTGGCCGAAGACGCCAAAGAAAAGACCGCCTTCTCGACACCTACTGGGCACTGGCAGTATCGGACCCTTCCCTTCGGGCTCCACGGCGCCCCAGCCACGTTTCAACGACTCATTAATGTGGTCCTTCGCCCCCATCAGCCATATGCAGCCGCCTACCTCGACGACGTCTTCATCCACTCGGAGCATTGGGAGGAACATCTTAGCCATCTGCGGAGGGTTCTCACGGAGCTGCGGCGTGCCGGCCTCACCGCCAACCCCCGAAAATGTCACCTGGCGTTGTCCGAAGCTAAGTACCTGGGTTACCAGGTTGGAAGAGGTCTAATAAAGCCCCAAACCAGGAAAGTGGAGGCCGTCCAAGCCGCACCGAGACCCTCCACAAAGACTCAGGTACGTGCTTTTTTGGGGTTGGCGGGATACTACAGATGTTTCATCCCTAACTTCTCCTCTATAGCCTCCCCTCTGACAGACCTGACCAGGAAGGGGCAGCCGGAGAAGGTGGTATGGAGCGCGGAGGCGGAGGAGGCTTTCCAACGGGTGAAGAAAGCTCTGACCTCGGAACCCGTCCTACGAGCCCCGGACTTCAACCGCCCCTTCCTGGTGCAAACCGACGCCTCCGACACAGGACTAGGGGCGGTCCTGTCCCAGGTAACAGACGGCGAAGAACACCCGGTAATATACATCAGCCGAAAGCTGACCAAACCCGAACGGAACTATGCGGCAATGGAGAAGGAGGCTCTAGCCATCAAGTGGGCAGTCCTGGAGCTCCGGTATTATCTCCTCGGGAGGAGGTTTACTCTCATCACAGATCATGCTCCGCTGCAGTGGATGGCCAAGACAAAGGAAACCAACGCCCGAGTGACCCGGTGGTTTCTAGTGCTCCAGGACTTCCACTTTGACGTACAACACCGTTCTGGAGCCTCTGACGCCAATGCAGATGGCCTCTCCAGATTATGGTCAGCTTTCGCAGGTCTGTCAGGGGTCACTCCCCACCCACCCTTAATTTCCCCACTGCTATCCCTCTGTATTCCTAAACAGGACCAGGACAACGCTTGGGGGGGGAGTGTGACGAGTGTCCCGAGTATGCGTCAGCGTTACCTGGGAGACAAACTCACCGCACCTGGAAATCCTCATCACGGGCCGATCGGACACGGCTGTTTGCAATCAGACCCAGCCCATATAAGTGGCGTCTAACAGAGAGGAGATGAGAAATGTCTCCAAAGCTAAGAGAAACTAATCGTGTTTGTGCTTACCTTTGCAGAGAGCAGCTCGTAGCCCGGTCGGCCGTCACCTGGAGTTTACCCCACCGTGCACGGAGCACTTACCCGGAAAACGCTGAAACATTCACCCACTTGCACCGCTACTTTTGTTTACCGCTGCAACTTGTGAATAAAATCCACCCTCCGGGGCTCTCTTCTCACTATATCCGAGTTGTGTGCTTCTTCACCCGCTACAATATTCATGTTGGAAAAGACATCAAACAACAAAAACAGCAACTAAGAAAAAAAGCAGATGACAGAAACACCTAAAACACTGTTTGCTGACCAAGACCTCAGTATCCTGACTAACCTGCTCTTCTACACCGAACACAGCCCTTTATGACACACTGCTTTCTGTCAGCATTTTCCCTTCACCAAGAAAAGAGGCATCTGTAAAGGCAGAAAAATCCTAGTATTTGAAGATACTGAATACAACAACGAAACAAGATTTTTGACCTTAAACTTGTATAAAAATGGCACTGTGATGATACAAGGATCAGAATCTGCTCTCAAAATCTTCATTAAAGAATTTGAAGAAATAAAAACACTTGCACTGTCTGAGGATGAAGATGATGATCCCATACAAGTTAACAACAAGGATCCAAACACTGATGCCTCACCTGGAAAATCAGGCCAGAGGATCACAATGACTCCAGCAACTGTTACTCCAATGTCAGGGATGAAAGACAGTTTTTCACTCTTAGAGGTAGAGGTAGTAGAGCTAAAAGAATTAATTCTCTCCCACCTAAACAACAACAACAGCATGGAACAGCTTACAAGTTACATACTGAATTTGAGACAAGAGTTTAAATATCTGCAAAGAGACACAGAAGAAATGGCAAAGGAGCTTTACCAAACTAAATATGAATTGAGTGAAATAAAATTAACTTTAGGAAAACAACTAACAGAAGTCAGAGCAGAAATGCAAGAGGAGCTCTTTGCTTTTAAGTCAATACTCCACACCAAGGATGAACTCATCAGTAGTTTGAAAGAAAAACTCAATTCTGTTTCAGCACTCAAAGAGTCTTCTCCTGAACCATCAATGAGCCCAGAGATCCTCATGAAAAATCCTCAAGCTGAACAACTACAAATGAAGGAAGAGTCTCACTGCTCGACTGATCCTGTCTGATAGAAACCTGAATGAAAACTATAAACACATCGTAATTCACATAGGAACAAATGATTTAAGGGCCATGAAGGGCCATGTGGCTCCAGTGATCAGAGAGGTGGCAATCAGAGCCACACAACGTTTCCCAGAAGCAAAAATAACTCTGTCTGCATTACTACCATGCACTGATGTACCATTCCACGTGATTCATGGAAATAATGTGGAACTCTCCAGAAACTGTGCACTTATTCCTAATGTCTATCTGGCCCATCACAAAGATATACGACCACATTATATGTATGACCATGTGCATCTCAACAAGCAAGGAGTGAAAGTCTTTGCCAGAGTGATGAAAAGCACAGCCCTTGGAAACGCAGCAAGAAACCCCAACAACAAGAGAAGCTTTCAGTCATCAAGAACCCTTCATCCATCAACAGAGCCCAGACCAGCCACCAGACCGCCATCACAACACAAGAGCTATACAGCAGCAGTTCAACGACCACAAAATCCTGCTGCTGCTAAACTCAACCAGATAAGACATCTGCTGAACACCATTTGCTCCAGACTGATGACATAACCTGCATAACCCACACATATTTACATAGCTCTTGTAGCTCTTGGAGATGGAATTCGATCCCTAGTCAATATAGGGATTTAGAATAGATGGTTACAATCTTGTACATTTCTAGGCAGACTTCAGATGGTGAGCATATGTCCCAGTAATTGAGTTTTTGTGAGTAAGAGATCTAGAGAGAGGCTACGTACCCCGAGAAGATCAGTGCTATCAAAGAGTGGAAGACTCAATTGACAGTAACAGAATTGCTGTCTTTTCTAGGCAATGAGTCTTACTACAGTTTGTGGAAGGTTTTTTATAAGTATGCTACCCCCTCCACAAGTTAGTGGCAAAGCTGCAGCCCTCCAGGAAGGGATCCTAAGCAGAACTGCATGGTTCCCTTGGGGACCATTGGAATTGGAGTCACAATCAGGCATTTGTTACCATAAAGAAGAAACTGATATGTGCACCAGTTTTAGGGTGTGCAGACTTCACCAGACCATTTGTTCTTGAGTTGGATGCTAGTGATTTTGGTTTGCGGGCAGTTTTGTCACAAGAATAGAAAGGAGGGCAACGGCGGCCTATTGTATATGCAAGGAACTGAAAGGAACATGACTAATTATTCATCCATGAAATTAGAACTGTTTGTGCATAAATGGTCTGCATAAAAGGTCCATCATTGTAAAGTTTAGAGATTACCTCCTCAGTTCTAGATGCGCAGTTTTTACCTACAACAACCCCTTCTGTTACCTTTGTGCAGCCAATTTGGGGGCTGTAGAACAACAATGGGTAGCACAGTTGCCGTTATTTGACTTCACAGTTATGTATGTACCAGGCTCATCTAATAAGAATGCAGATGCACTTTTCTGCTTGCCTCAACCACCACCAAGCTCCATGAGAGTAATTGCTTTTGGCATCACTGTTTCTGAGGAGACAGGACTCGTTAATAGCCCAGGCCCACATTTGTCAGTTTCTATATCAACCATGGAAGCAGTTCCAGCATGAGGTAAAGCAGACTCACAAGTATTGCAGGTAGAAGTTCCAGGGCACAGGGCACAGTTCCTACAGCAATAGAGTACGGGAAACAATTTCCAGCAGTCATGGCGTTGGTTCTATATTTATGGTGTCCCCAATGTCAGAGTGAACTGCGGTGCAGATACAGGCTTATGAAGGCACAGTCATACACAGAGACCAACAGCCAAGTAAGGATATTATTTTTGTTAAAGATTTATTCATGGGCATTTTATGCTTTTATTTGGACAGGACCATTTAGAGCAAACACGAAAGCACTGGGCAGAGAGAGAGAGAGAGAGAGAGAGAGAGAGAGATTGGCAAAGGACCATGAGAGAGGATTCGAACTCGGGTTGCAGCACTAACCACGAGGCTATTGGTGCCAAGTCACGATATTTTTTTAAATAATATGTTGCATTTGAGATGGTTTGCACTGTAAAAAAAATCCCGTAAAATTTACGGTAAAAAACTGGCAGCTGTGGTTGCCAGAAATCTACCGTAAAAATTACAGTCGAAATGTTTATCCGTTTACAGTACAAAGAAAATTTTGACTGTATTTTTTACGGTAGATTTCTGGCAACCACAGCTGCCAGTTTTTTACCGTACATTTTACAGTTCACTTTTGAGTGTACTGTAAACAGAAAAACATTAAAAATTTATTTTTTACGGTAGATTCCTGACAACCACAGCTGCTGGTTTTTACTGTAAATTTTACAGTTCACTTGTAAGTATTTACATTATACTTAAGTGAACTGTAAAATTTACAATAAAAACTGCCAGCTGTGGTTGTCAGAAAAATGAAAGTTGGTATATTATTCAATAACACCCAGAACTGGTAAGGAAAGCAAATATACCTTTTATTTTAATACCACAAACATATACCATGACAACTATATTCTTTTCCTTAAATCAGCAGGAAAATGTATTCCAGGTTGACTTCAAATTGCAGAATAAACATTTTGAATTATTACAGTCTTTACCAGAAGGCAACATTCATTAATCTGAACAGTATTCTATGCTCTTAATGGCATGTGGTTAATTAAGGAAATACAAGGAGAAAAAAGATTTTGTAGCGATTATAGCGACATTCAATTATTAATGCAAAAGTGACATTTTAAGTACTCACTGCTCAAATACTGCTCAAATAATTACTGGTATAGTAACAAACATACCATAAGTACAAAGCAGTATATTGAGAAAAGATACATTTCTAAGAGGACAGCTCACATATTTTCAACATTCTCAAGTCATTTTCAACATTCAAAGCATCTTCCAGTATAAATTTGAAAAAAAGCATCGTCACTGCCAACGTTATCCTCAGACATCTGTCAAATAAGTTTTGTCCAACCTTAGTCTGTTCTCCATTTGTGATCAGCAAGGTCTGCTATGAGTGTAAGGACTCTGGGATTCACTGGAAGCTGTTTTTTTTGTTTTTTCTTGACTCAACTTTGGTGCCCTTCTCTGGATTTATGCTGAAGAAGCACCTACAAAAGAGAATGTAATCACTCATTTTGTTGATCACAAATACAGATGGAATAAAGTTCACCAAATTACTTCACTAAAAAAAAATATACTTTTTTTTTTTTTTTACATGAACTAATATTATAGTACAAGTACATATTATGTTAACAGTACAAATCTTGGTTCACAGTGCATTAACTAATGATAAAAATATCTAACATGAACAAACAATGAACAACTTTATTTTTCTAACCAAAACAATGTACAAAGAACTGTTACAAATGTAATTCCCATTGTCAGTTAATTTTAGTGAATACATTACCTTACGTTAACAAATAAGACCTTACTGTAAAGTGCAATTACATGTTAAAAATGGTTTAATGCCTACCTTTGTATGAATTCCAGAGTAGAACCAAGTTCCAAAGGGTAATGGATGTTAAAACAGTAGCAACTGCTAAACATCATGCAAATTGCTGCGACAAATGTAGAAATGTGCATCTGGTCGATGCTCAGCATGAAAAGATTTGATGTGTAGCATGAGGTGCCTACAGACAAAAACAAACAATTAAATGCCTTTGGTCTTTATATATTCGGTTTGGAATGACATGATAGGGAGTAATTAATGTCATCTTTTACTCACCAGCAAGTAAAACAAAACCTGTATACATTTTTTTATTTTTCTAAACAAAGAAAGAAAATTTACTTGAAATGTTTGTAACCACACAGTTCTGGGGCACCACTGATTTCCACAGTATTTTTGCTTAAAATCAATATCCACCCACAAATGTTAGGTTAACAGGCTTCTTCAAAATAATATATATAGCAGAACAAAGAAATCTATACAGGTTTTGAACAAATTAAATTTGAGTAAATTACAGAATTATAACATTGAACTATCCTTTAAAATGTAAAATATAACAATTTTATTAATTCAAACTCACCACAGACAATGATGCGGTGTTTGCTGGTAACTTGTCTACATCCACATCTTCTACAAGGCAGAGACTCTTTACATAATGAAACATCACTTCCTTTCGTCAAGGAAGCAGAAGCACCACATCTTTCAAATCCTCACTGAATCCTTCAGGGTTGACACCTCAAAACATCTAGTTTTGCAGCAGTTTGCAGAACTTTGGCTTCTTTTTCTGCACCAACTGTTTTAAGAAAGTTCCAGAACCACTGTCCTTTTATCCAGCTTTAAGAAACATCTCCTGATCAATTCAGTTAGCTGCTTGAAGTGTGTACACATACCAACCTTGAAATAGAAAATGGCCAGTTCTCCCAAAGCTGTTGCTCCATTGTTTATGTTCTTTGCTGTGTGTAGTATGTTGCTTTCAGGAGGTTGCTAACTCGAGTCAAATTTTGCTTTAGACTTCATCTTCATCATTTCTTGTTTTTACAGCTGGCTCTCTTTGGTCTCATTCAGTGCATAAATTTTACATTCAATGGCATACAGCCAGGTGTCTTGAACCCTTTTCTTTCACTCAGGAATCTCCTCTGTGTCAGAGTCTTCTGTTCTGCTGTGTTTTCAGTTTTCGAACATTGGTCCTTTTCACATTTTCTACGATTCTGGATCTGCTTAAGTAGTGGGATAGCCTGCACCAACTATATCACCATCAATAACATCCTACAAGGGATGCAGGGTATTTGGCCACCATCTTTTGGCAATGCTTTTTGCTTACTTGAGACTCACATATTCATCATTTAGGACACAACAATTTTCACCATATCTCATTCGCAATCTTAGGGTTGGTCTTTTCTGCTTTAAACATTGCATCAATGCTTCTGGCAACTTCTCCCATGGTATTTTAAAATTGTCAGCCCAGTCAGAAGCAACCGTAGCCTTGCCAAATGTTGGGGGTGATGATGATTAATGTACTTCTCTATAATAATAGGTGTGTCTTGTGTGTGTGTGTATGTATAATATACATACATACATATTATATATATAAGAGAGAGAGAGTTCATTAACACTCCACTCCTGAATCTAGCGTCATTGCCAAATGGTCATGTAATGTCATGTTTCTAATATTTTATTTCATAGAGGTACACAAAATTGTTGTATTGTTGTAAAACTTCTCTGGCAGCATGCATCTGGGCAAACAGTAATTAGCTAAATAGCTTATTTGTTTTTACCGCTGCTACTACAGTCTTTCACCGTTAAAACTATGGACATTTTTTTACAGTGTGGCACCAAACCTATCCACAGAACTCTTGGAATATACAGCATGTGTTGCATGGGACCACTCTGTGATACTTTTGTGTTTTTAAACGTATGATGTTGATTAGTGATGGTAAGTTCAAGATCATTTTTAATGACTCTAATCTTCATCAAAATTAATTTTACACATCTACTATGCAACATTTCAAATAAGAATAAATTAAATTTGTTTTTACAGAAGCAGCTTTAAAGACCAAACATGCATTAAACCAAATTCGCTGGATTCCGCCTTTGGGCCACAAATTGATCCCACAATATATATACACACATTTTTTTTTTTTACACATACACACGTTTGTTTTTGTGAATTGTGGGGACTTTCCATAGACTTCTATAGTTTTTATACTGACCAAACGATATTGTCTATCACCTAACCCTAAACCTACCCCTTACAGAAAACATGTTTGCATTGTTACATTTTCAGATAAACACCATTTACTATTTGTAATAATTTAACATTGTGGGGACCGCAGGCCGTAATACCTTTTTGTGTTCAGCAGAAGAAAGAAACTCATTCAGGTTTGAATCAACTTGATGGCAATTAAATAAATACAACATTTTTATTATTGGCTGAAGTAACAGAAAACAATCAAGTGGCAATCAAGTGACAGTTTAATTCTGAACTTTTTTTAAAATTTTTTGCTGATGCAGTTCAGAGCTCTGCCATTTTGCAGTTCAAGGCTGTACCAATTTGGCCAGAAGTGGATCATCATCACAGCATCTTAAAAAAAAAAAAAAAAAGCAGACAATTAAGTTAGAAGCACATTAATCCTAAAAAGGGCAAGACGATGAAGAGAAATCAGAAAATGAATTCATTGCTATTTTCCATCCTCTTAGGACACAAATAATACAATTTCATGATTTTTATTTATTTATTTTTTTTTTTAAACATGACTTTTAAAGCATCCTTCACATCAGCACTGCATAGAAATTAACATCTGTGAGAAACATTTAGGATTGTTTAGGGCGCACATCATATAAATGTCATCATAAAGTAATAATTACCTTATAAAGTACATAATGTAAATTAAGTAAAACACTTATTTAAATACATATTTTAAATGAGATACTTACTTCTAGTGTTTCCCTGTTAAAAGCGACCTCCACCTCAGCACTGCATAGCAATTCAGATCTATGAGAAATGTTTAGTTCCACACAGCATATTAATATCATCATAAAGTAATATTACACATAATGTAAACAAAGTAAAACACTTACTTTTGGCATTTTCCTCGATAAACCCCACTTTCCCGTCTGTTCCACGTTGTGATTGAAAGAAAATATCTCTCTGAGAAAAAGTTCAGGAGAGCACAGAACATATCACTATAAATCAATATGACGTTATGAAATACATGTTCTAAAGAAGATAAAACACTTACTTTCCCTGTTAAAAGTGATCTCTATGTCAGCACTGCGTAGCAATTGAGATCTGTGAGAAACATTTATGTTGGTTTAGAAGCATACAGCTATAAAATACATATTTTAAATTAGGCAAACGTAACGTTTAACAAATTTTATTAACACAGGAGTGCAGCAGAAGATTGTGCGAAGAAACACAGGTAAGTAGCAAAAGTCTTTTGAGCAGGTATATCACAGATTATCCAAACTACTCAGGTGGGTACACAGACAGCGGTAGTACTTTCTACATGGTCCGTTCAGTCACTTCCCTTAAGGTGCTTGTTTTCCTTTCCTCACAGATCCGTGAAAGTCAGAGTCCTCCAGAAAGTCCATACAAAGCGATCCTTGGATAAAGAAGCGTACATCCACAGGTAGAGTGAACAAGCAACATTGATACCAGCTGGTGAGTATAGCAAACAGGTAAGTATTTATACTGTGGGGGAGATTGGGTGAACAGGTGTACGTGATTAATTATCAGGTGATCGTTAACGCGTGCTCTGGCTTAGGGACCGCGTGGATGACGTGACACTGACAAGTATCTGCCCATTAAAATCCAAACAGCAACTTTTTTTTGTTATTCAAGACATGGTCAGTGTACCTTCAAGAAGAATTAAAAAAATAAAAATAAAAAAATAAATAACAATGAGCTGTGTATTGTATGACATTAAAAACTGAGGCTTTTTTCTTAGCTGCTTTCATGACTATCTATATGATCAAATAGTTTCATAACTCTGTCAAAAGTATAAAAAAAAAAAAGGTCATCCACATGTTTGTACATGTACTTTATCATATATGGCTCATTCAAACAGTGTTATTACAAATATGTACATATATGTTCACATATATTAACTATCGTTTTATATATATGTTCATATATGGCCATATATCACATTTCTATATGGGCGCTGTTTGATCAGATGAAATGAACATGACACAAGTGTGTTTATTCTTAAAATTTAATTACTTTTTTCTTGTAATTTAATGAGTTTATTCTCAAACTTTTCTCGACTTTTATCTAGAAATTTAAAAACTTTTTTTCTCATAAATTAACGACTTTTTTCTCTCAATTTAATGAGTTTATTCTCAACATTTTATCTAGACTTTTTTTTCTCGAAATGTAATGACTTTTTTTTCGAAATTTAAATTTAATTAAGTTTTTTCTCATATTATAATAACTTTAATCTCGAAATGTTTATATTGCGTGGCCCTAATGTTTATACTGCGTGGCCCTCTTCCGTAACCATTACTACTGTTTTTTTTTTTTGTTTTGTTTTTTTTGTCATTCAGAGAGATTTAAAAACTTAAGCACTAAGCTATGCCCTGAACAGTGACACAGATATGAACAGATTGTCGCCAGATTAAACACACACAAACCTTGTTTTGTCAACAAGAACAACAACAACAACAACAAAAAACGTAATAACTGACTGCAGACTAATGAATAACAGAAAACTGATGTACAAGTGTAACTCCATTTTGGGGTCTTTTTGCCAAATCGAGTGGGCATTTTTCCCCTATATTCTTTCAATGGCCCTTTATCAACTAGTTTTACTTTACTATACTTTTACTATACTTTACTTGACATATTAGTTAATTAGGTGTTAACTATTACATTTTAGTAGTTCTATGACCTTTTAGCTTTCTGCACTTGTCTTAAACAGTTCTGTGGAGCAATGAATGTACTTTTAAAAGCACAAATGATTTTGAAAAGCATACAAGATGCAGTACTGCATTGTGTGTTCAATCATTACTTGTTCTTTTTTCACTCCTTTAGATGTTCATGACAAAAACAGTACAAGTTCTAGAGGAAAGATAATGTTCTAAATGAAGCAGAATTTTCAAAAATGAAGATTAATTTAAAATAGAGCAATTTCATAGAAATTATTTGTGTACGTGTGTGTGGTCCTGGTATTTCCTACATTATGGGGGCAAAATGTCCCCACAGTGATAGTAATACCAGTAAATGTTGACCTTTCTGGGGACATTTTTTTTTTTTTTGTCCAGATGAGGAAGACAATTTATAAACCATACATAATGAATGAATGAAGGAATTAATGAATTAATTTATCTATCTATCTATCTATCTATCTAGTAATGCAGTAAGTACCATGTGAGGGGTAGGTGTAGGATTAGAGTTAGGGTAAGGGAATAGAAAATAAGATCTGTACAGTATAAAAATCAGTATGTCTGTGAATTTGCCCAGAAAACATGAAAACCCAGTGTGTTTGTGTGTGTGTGTGTGTGTGTGTGTGTGTGTGTTCACCAAATATAACAAATATAAGACCTTAAATAGTAAAAAGTGAGACACCCAGGCAATTAACATTGGGTTTTTCATTTAAATAAGCTACCATTTGGTGAAGTCTTTTCCACTGAAAATAATTACTTTTAAAAGGAAATATGTGAAATTGACAGATAAACTTTTAATTCCATGTCATTCATGTCAGTCTGTTTTGCACTTATTACAGCTGTACACATAATTCATTAAAATGCAATTAAAACGGCCATCATTATGACATTTCTCAGAAATTACCCTAAAATATTAATTTGGCTTAACTAGCAACATAAAAACCTGCAACATATAGAATAGTGATTGGGCTAACAGATATAGTTGACAGATTTTATTTTTATTATTATTATTATTATTATTATTATTATTATTATTTTCTTTAACCAAATATTGAAATGGTTAAATGTTTTCATACTGATAAGTTTAACATACAAGAATCACATTCTGAAAGGTTCTAAGGTCACCATCCATTGACACCAGGCTTTGCACTATACTGGGAAAATATTCTTTGTCATCTGCTTTCCTGATCATACTACAGTTATACAGGTTTCTCTTTTGCTTTAATGCTACATTTTAAGGCCTCCTTTACTCTTCTGTTTATAGAGTTTATCAGAGTAATTCTGGGCATATCTGAAACATACAGAATCATTACATTTATAGCCAGTATTATTTCTGAATGTATCAGAACTTTTAGTGAGGTCACCGTCTGTTATTTTCTTTGTGATGTGAAATTACCCATATTTAAATCATTTTATTTGTTGTAAATCTTCCCCATCATTTGCTGCTTTGTATTTTGTTCAGGCTTACACATGATAATATAACATTTTGGTGCAAATATGCAGAATAGTAAACCAAAGCTTGAAGCTAAAATAGCAAATATCTCCACAGCTACAGTTAATTTTCCAGGGGAACTAACATATGATGGGATAAATGTGATCCATACAGCACAGAATATGAGCATACTGAATGTAATGAATTTTGCTTCATTGAATTTATCAGGCAGTGTGCGAGCCAGAAAAGCCATAATAAAGCACAAGACAGCCAGTAGGCCAATGTAACCCAGAACAGCAGAGAAACCTAAAGTAGAACCCAGATTGCACTCAAGTATAATTTTTTCTTTGTAATATTTCATATTTTTGTAAGGGAATGGAGGAGATATTGTCAGCCAAAGTACACAGATAAAAATCTGTATAAGTGTAAAGACAAGAACACTGAGTCGTTGTTGTACAGGCCCAAACCATTTCATGACATTACTTCCTGGAAGTGTAGCCCTGAAGGCCATTATCACCACTATTGTTTTCCCCAAAACACAGGAGATACAGAGGACAAAAGTGATCCCAAACGCTGTGTGACGCAACATACAGGACCAATCAGTGGGCTGACCAATGAAAGTAAGTGAACAGAGGAAACACAGAATCAATGAGAAGAGCAGCAGGAAGCTCAGCTCTGAGTTGTTGGCTTTTACTATGGGGGTGTCCTTTTTTCTGTAAAACAGTACAGCTACCAGCAAAGTTATTCCTACTCCAAAGAGTGAGAAAAAGACTAGCACTATTCCCATAACTTCTGTGAATGAAAGAAACTCTACAACCTTTAACACACATTTATTTTTCTCAGCGTTAGACCAGTATTCCCTTGGGCACTGCTTGCAGTTATTTGAATCTGGAAAGGAAGTTGTGATCGCTATAGTTATAAACTACAGCTATATTTAAGACATTGCATGCAGAAAGGGGGAAAAGGCAAAGAAGGAAATAACCCATTTTCTTTGAAACAGAGATGGACTAAAGATTACCTGTCTCATTACTGATTTCTCCTTCTGCACATGGAATACAGTCATAACAGCAGACAGGTCTTCCTTTCTGTGCAGCCTTCCTAGTGCCTGGAGGACAGCTCTCGCTGCACATAGACCTTGGTTTCTACATTGAAATATACACTGTAATTAGATGTAGAATAAAGATATTTGTTGTTTACTCATTTAGTAGTAGTAGTAGTAGTAGTAGCAGTAGTAGTATTAAAAAAAAAAAAAATGATATTGTCGAATGATATTAAGGTCTCATGGACAGTGATTTATTTATTTATTGAAAATAATTACTTTTAAAGAAATCCAGCACCAATACTTATCATAATAATGTGCATTTGCTCACTAATGCCCTCTGCTGATGCTTCTGTCTGTTTGTATTTTTGAACAAACCTCATCACCTGGCCTTTTTGCTCTAAATTTCATGTGCTAGTAAACAATATAAATACACTGTATACAAATTAGACCACTAGATAAAATAATTTTTAATTAATGATACATACATACATATGCATATGTGTGTGTAATGTGGTATCTGTTATGTCATTTCTGTAGGCCATACAATTGTTTTGATAATGTGATGAAGTTTACCTTGAGCTGTCCTCCAGCCCAAATAATTTTTTTAGTGTTGAGCACAAAGCGCTGGTCAGGGGGCAGTGAGGCATCATAGTACCCCACTGGTATAAACTTGATTGATCCATTCGAGTCCTGCTGCCAGTTCACAATTTCATATTGGGCTACAACTGCACCAGTGCTGTCAAACCACACACGATCTCCCATCTTTATGGTAAAATTTATGTTTTTGAGAGCCTCAACCACCTATGACGAAAATAAATTTTCAGGAAAAAAAGGAGTCATCCCTTTGGTCTCTTTTTATCACTCCCTATCATTGTAAACCTTACCTGCTGTGGTTGTATTTTTAGGTCTGTTTCACAGCCCTTCTTTTCTTTGCACTTTAGCAGACTGTGTAGTGAATGAGCCACAGCATAAACTGATTTGTAGACATTGCCAGCATATCTTTGTTCTGGCACATCTTCATTGTTACTTTTCAGCACATAGAGATCCTGATATACGCTGCAAATTAGTCCATATTGAGAAGAATTGCTCTCAGTTTGTGAGCATGGAAAAGCTGTTTCCCAGAATTCTTTTATAACAAAATCTGCAAAACCCTCAATATTATTTTTTTTCACTGCAAACCCTAGTGATCCTCCTAAGACATGAAAACTATTTGAAGTGATCATACTGTCTGCTGTTATCCATGCTTCCACACCTATAACTTGAAGGCCTGTAACGTTCTGAATAATTAACTGATCAAGTAGATTGTTCATCTCAAAATTGGTAAGAAATGCAACAATGACTTTTGCAGTACCCTTTTGTATTGTGGCTACAATGTTTTTGAGTTTCTCAGGCTCTTTTCTTTGAAATTTCACAGAATACTCTACACAAATACCCTCTTTCTCAGCTGTATTCAGAAATATGGCCATTCCATAGTTTCCATAGTCATTGTCACTGTTCACAGCTCCCACCCAGGACCAGCCAAAGTGCTTGATTATATATGCAAGTGCTCTGCTCTGGTGATAATCACTAGCAATTGTCCTGAAAAAATAGGGGTGATATTTTCTATTACTGAGACATTCACATGAGGCTGAGGGACTTATCTGGGGAAAAAAAGGAAACAATGAAACAGTTATCATTATGGTAATTATCACAAACATTTGGTAAAGTTCCTTACCACAGGAATTTTAAAAGGTCCTGTAGTTCTGGACAAAATCACTGTGTTGGAAGACTCTGTTTCTCCAATGATAGCATGTATAGGAGACTGTCCGTTGCATCTGTCCTCTGATGTAAATTCTTGACCATTCATTAATCCCATATTTGCACCCATAGAAGATAGTATTGAACCACAGGTATCATAAATTTGGTAGCCAATAGAAACATTTGGAAGTAAACTTTCACTTCTGTTAATCTCTTCAATGGCAAAGATCATAATTTGAGCCATTCTAAAATCTCGTAAACTCACACTGTAAGATAGATAGATAGATAGATAGATAGATAAATAAATAAATAAATAAATAAATAAATAGCATTATATAAATTAATTTTCATAGTAACAAACCTTGAGCATGATAAAAGCTGAGGCTTTTGCGTAAATTTAAATGAGGGTAACGTTTCTATGCTGTGAACTGGAAAAAGTGCTCCGATAGTTACATCTCCATCCTTTGATAACAGCGGATACTTAGGGTCTCCCATCATTCGGCAAAGAGGCTTTTCTGCATTTGTATGAAGTTGAAAGACAAGCAGAAGCGTGCAAAGAAAAGTAGACATCTGAAAGAAGGAGTTTAACCGTGGCCAAATGCAACTGGCTTGATACAGTATTTGGGCTTTTATACACATAATTTATATGGATGATTGATTGTGAATGCAGCCAATGACCTTACAAGGCAGGACATGGATCAAGTCATGCAGGGGTGGAATAGTTAAGCAATTATGAGATTCTGATTTTATCAAGACATCAAAGGGTATTACATTGAATAATACTGTGAATCTTGAAATAATCAGTTGTTGCCATGAAATTATATTTGGATACATAGTGTCTAATATTTTTTTTTTTCTCACATTATTATTATTATTATTATTTCTACATATTTTTTGTTTGTTTGTTTCACATTTATTTATTGCATGAAGAATTATATTATGACATTAGTAATTATTCGTGCTACTCAAAGTGCTTGTTATGGGTATACCACTGTAAAAAATAAAAAAACACAATTTCTTGAGTCAGCTTAAAATAATTTGTTACCCTACTGCCTTAAAATTTTAAGTTCAGTCAACTAAAATAAGTTTATTCAACTTGAAATGTTAAGTTGTACTAAGTAACAACTTAGATATTTGTGTTTGATAAACTTAACAGATGGGTAAGCAACCCAGCTGCCTTAAAATTTGAAGTTGATTCAACTCAAATATCTAAGTTGTCACTTAGTATAATTTAAAATTTCAAGTTGAATAAACTTTTTTTGAGTTGACTGAACTTAAAATTTTAAGGCAGTCAGGTTACAAATTATTTTAAGTTGACTCAACAAATTGTTTTTTACAGTGTACTCCTTTGTCTAAGACCATTTTTGCAGTTTTTATTCAAGTGAACTTGTGCTGCATCCAAAGAGGACACTATGGGGAACTCCGCTACGTGACTCTCTGAAATGCATGTGCAACTACTCCAGTCTTTATTGGTGCTGTGTGACTTGTAATGTGTAAAGGCATACTGTGAAGATATAAAGGATACATGGGAAAAAGCAGTTTTTTCTCTACAGCAAGCACTCTATGTGAACTGTCTGTCTTGTCAGTGCTATTTGTCAAAGTGAAAAAGAAAAGAAAAAGAAATTAAAAGTGTAAAAAAAAGTGTGAAAAGCTATTTATATTGAGCCTCCTTGCTCACTCGGTATTATAACATTTCATAACATTAGTTCCAGGAAGTGTAGCCTTGAAGGTCATTATCACCACTATTGTTTTCCCCAGAACACAGGAGATACAGAGGACCAAAATGATCCCAAACACTGTGTGATGCAACATGCAGGATCAATCAGTGGGCTGACAAATGAAAGTAAATGAACAGAGGAAGCATAGAATCAATGAGAAGAGCAGCAGAAAGTTAAATTCGGAGTTATTAGCTTTTACTATGGGTGAGAAAAAGACTAGCACTATACCCACAACTTCTGTAAATGACAAAAACTCCACTGCTTTTCAATCATGTAGAAATACATCATCTTTGGTGGGCAAGGCATACATGGTGGCAGGTCGGCCGGAGGCTTGCTTGCATACAATGGCCATCCTGCACGTGTATCAAGCTGAACTACTTAGGAACCTGGACGAAAGCGAGGAGGTCTGGCACGATGCTATTGTGTTTTGGGCCACCGACCTGTCTCTATATGCGACTAAGGAGATAGCCCACTCCATGTCAGCTCTAGTGCCTACACCTTTGGCTGAATCTATCTAGCATCAAAGAGAAGGATAATGTCTCTAGGTTACATATCTAACCATGGTTTCCTGAAGGGAACGGGATGCTTCGTCAAAACACTATAGGAAGACCTCTGCATGACCACGTTCTGAAGTGTTAGTGGGCACTTTAGAGATACTCCAGGATGGAGGAAGGCTCTGACCATGCCAGGTGCAAATTCCAGACATGAAGAGTGCCTGAAGGTCTCCTATCCTCATAAGGGAGGAAATAGCAACATGAAAAGCAGTTTCTAAGATCAGGAACTTGATTGGCACTTTCTCAGTAGGTTGCACTTTCTCAAAGGGGGCATTGCACAGGCCCTCCAGAACCACTGCCACATCCCAGATCAGTACTTTTAAGTGCTGTGCTGGTCTCAGCCTCAAAGTGCCACATAGGAAACGATTAATGAGTGGGTTTCTTCCCAATGAGCGTCTGGTGTGCCAACTTGTATAGTGGGTGTGAACACAGACCCCCCTGGTGGTTGATGTAGGAGACCACCAATGTGTTGTCTGTGCGGATAAGCACATAATGGCCCCCTATAGGTCTGATGAAAGTGTTTCAGTGCAAGAAATACGGCCAGCATCTCCAGGCAATTTATGTGCCACATGAGATGGTGGCCTTCCCACAGCCCCTGAGTAGAACGGCCACTCATGACTGCTCCCCTGTCCTTGAGGGAGGTGTTCTTAGTAAGTGTTAGACTTTGTTTGACCGGAACCAAGGTTTTCATTTACATATGTACTCATGTATATTGTTGCCCTAATGGCAGTACTATTAAACTGATTGTCCTTTAGAGATCATCTATGTAAGTGCTATGTGCTCTTTTGTCTGCAGGCCTGGAGAGTGTCATCTTTTCCTGTTACTTTTACTATGGATTTATGCATATGGTCATGACGTGCCATAAGGTATGTTGCTTAAATGTGTCTTTATGTTGTCCAGATAGAAGGCGTTCTCTTTTCTCCTGATTGGATTAGCTGTATCACTGTTGCAATCCCCTCAAAGATCGTCACTGGGATCGTCAGTCAGTTTTACAATCTGACTGTGTGGGAGAATCTTTAGATTCTGTTTAGAAATGTCTTTATCTTGCAGGTTTGGTAGGTCTATCCACAGAACCCTTATGGGGGTAGGGGAACTGAGGTCTGAGGCAAACTTCTTACCCTCAGAGCAATTTACATTCCTGGGTACGTCAGTGTGGGAGCAGATATTCTGTCGAGGCAGGGGCTGAAGCCTGGAGAATAGAGCTTATGCCTGGCTATGTCTGTGTGTGTTTCACTTCAATTTTGCTCTATCTGGGAGGTCGTCTCAGGTTACGTATGTAACCCCGGTTCCCCGAAGGGAACGAGACGCCGCGTCGAAACGCTTTGGGAACGCCTTCAGCGTGACCGCGCTCTGAATCACGTGTGCAATCAGACCAATGAACGAAACGTCATAGGCGGGTGACGTCACTGACCAGGAAGCATAAAAGCACGTGCGCCAGAACGAGCGTCAGCTTCCAGGAGAGAAGCAGCGCTCGCAGGGACGCAGGAGGATGGCTACGAGACGCGGCGTCTCATTCCCTTCGGGGAACCGGGGTTACATACGTAACCTGAGACGTTCCCCTTCAGGAACTCGAGGCGCGTTGAAACGCTTTGGGAACGAGATGCCCACGCCGCCAGACCCCAGTTCCTGCCTAGGATGTGCTAGGAACAAGGACAGAGGAACCAGGCGAGACCCACAGGTCAAGTTCATAAAACCTCACAAAAGTCAAAGGTGTGGACCATCCCGCAGCGTTACAAATGTCTTGCATGGGGACCCCAGCAAGAAAAGCTTTGGAGGCAGCCATGCTCCGGGTAGAGTGAGCTCTGACCCCTAGAGGAGGAGGAAGGTCAGAGGCCTCATAAGCGTAACAAATAGCGTCCACTATCCAGCGACTTAGAGTTTGCTTGGAAGGAGGGAGGCCCCTCTTAGGGGGGCCATAACAGACAAACAACTGGTCTGACTTTCTCCACCTGGCAGCTCTGTGGACGTATGCATCCAGTGCTCGCACCGGACACATACAATTACGCTTCTGCTGGTCAGCGTCCCGAAAGGGAGGAGGACAAAAGGCCTGAAGTACGACAGGCCGTGGTGTCGAGGAGGGGACCTTAGGGACATAACCCGGACGAGGGTAAAGGAAAGCTTTAGAAAGGCCTGTAGCAAAATCCAGGAAGGAAGGGGCCACAGAGAGGGCCTGAAGATCCCCAACTCTCTTAAGGGAGGAAAGTGCTAGAAGAAGGACAGTTTTTATAGTAAGAAATCTGTCAGAAATTTCCTCGACAGGCTCAAAGGGAGGCCTGCAGAGAGCCTCTAACACCACCGACAGGTCCCAGGTAGGGACACGAGGTCGTACCGGAGGCCTCAGCCTCAAAGCACCGCGGAGGAAACGTGTAACAAGGGGGTCTTTTCCCATGGAAAGACCACCAAGAGGGGCGTGGTAGGCCGCAATGGCCGCCACGTAGACCTTCAAGGTGGAGTGGGATAACCCTGCAGACAGCCGGCCCTGCAGGAACTCCAGCACTGAACCAACTGGGCAGTTAACTGGGTCTTGCTGGCGGCGTCCGCACCAAGAAGTGAAAAGTTTCCACTTCAAGGCGTACAGTTTCCTCGTGGAGGGAGCTCTAGACTGGAGGATGGTCTCAACAACCTCGGTTGAGAGACCGGAAGCTAAGAGGTGTGCCCCCTCAGAGGCCACACCCAAAGCTTCCACAGCTCCGGCCGGGGGTGAAGAATGGAGCCCCCTGCCTGTGAGAGGAGATCTCTCCTGACGGGAATCTCCCAGGGAGAGCCGTCGAGGAGAGAAATCAGGTCCGAGAACCATACTCGGCCCGGCCAGAACGGGGCTACTAGAAGAAGGGACACCCCGTCCCGGCGCACTCTCTCTAGAACTCCCGGGAGCAGAGCGATCGGGGGAAAAGCGTACAGACGTAGCCTCGGCCACGTCTGCACCATGGCATCCAGCCCCAGGGGAGCTGGATGAACTAGAGCGCACCAGAGGGGACATTGCGTGTTCTCCCTCGTGGCAAAAAGGTCCACCTGGGCTGGACCAAACACTCTCCAGATCTGCTTCACCACCTCTGGGTGAAGCATCCATTCCCTGGGCCTCGGCCCCTGTCTCGACAGGATGTCTGCTCCCAAACTGAGATGCCCAGGAACATAAACTGCTCTCAGCGAGAGGAGTTTGTCCTGGGACCATACAAGGATCTGGTGCGCCAGCTTGTACAAGGGGCGCGAAAGCAGACCTCCCTGGTGGTTGATGTACGAGACCACCGAGGTGTTGTCGGTGCGGACCAACACATGGCGGTCTCTTACGTCCGGGAGAAAGTGTTTCAGAGCCCGAAACACGGCCAGCATCTCCAGGCAATTTATGTGCCACGTGAGTTGGCGACCGCTCCACAGACCGCGGGCAGGGTGGCCACTCATGACCGCTCCCCAACCGGTGAGGGACGCGTCCGTCGCTAGCGTTACGCGGCGACAAGGAGCTCCCAACACCGGGCCCTGAGACAAGAACCAAGGCTTCCTCCACATGTCCAGGGCACGTAGGCAGCGCCGCGTGACCCTGATCATGCGAAGTGGGTTTCCCCTCCCCTTGGTCTTGAGCCACCACTGTAGGGGTCTCATGTACAGCAGGCCAAAAGGTATCACGTTGGACGCTGCTGCCATCAGACCCAGCAGTTGCTGGAACTGCTTCACAGTGAGTGACCGGCCTTCCTTCACTCTCTTGACTGCAGTGAGGATCGACTCGATCCGAGCAGGAGACAGACGTGCCTGCATCGTGGTCGAATCCCACACCACGCCCAGATAAGTGGTCCTCTGTAATGGAGAAAGCACACTTTTCTTGGCGTTCAGTCTCAACCCCAGCGCCTTCATGTGAGCGAGAACGACATCTCGATGCCGAACTGCCTCTATCTCCGACTGGGCTAGGATCAGCCAGTCGTCGATGTAGTTGAGTATGCGGATGCCCTGGAGTCGCAGAGGAGCCAGAGCTGCATCCACACACTTCGTAAAAGTGCGGGGGGAGAGTGCTAGGCCGAACGGAAGAACCCGATATTGGTAAGCTTCGCCCCTGAAAGCAAACCTCAGGAACTTCCTGTGTTGAGGAAGGATGGAGACGTGAAAATATGCGTCTTTTAGATCTATCGTGACAAACCAGTCCTCGGACCTGATCTGAGACACGACTTGCTTGATGGTGAGCATCTTGAACTTCAGTCGCTTGACTGAGCGGTTCAGCAGACGCAGATCTAAAATGGGACGCAGGCCCCCATCCTTCTTCGGAACAATGAAGTACCGGCTGTAGAACCCGGACTCTCTTTCGTGAGGAGGGACCACCTCGATGGCCTCCTTCCTCAGGAGAGTAGCTACTTCCTGTTCCATTACCAGACCCTGCTCGGGGCCCACCAGCGTGGGAGAGACCCCGTTGAACGGCGGAGGTGGTGCGCCGAACTGAATGCGATAACCTCGCTCTACAGTATGCAGGACCCAAGCAGACACATTGGGCAGTAGTTTCCACGCTGCCAAATGATCTACTAAGGGAACCAGCCTCTCGAGGCTGGCCTCTGGTGTTATGTGGGCTGCTGGAACGGTGTCCTGAAACGGTTGCCCGGCAGGAAGCACCTGAACCAGCGGTCCCAGAGACCCCCGCGGGGGTGGCGAGCTCCCCAGCCCCGCTACGTTGCCGGGCGGGAAAAACTGGGGTGAATGCTCGCTGGAGACCACTGCGCCCTGAAGCACCGGCAGGGTTTGCAGAACGATCTCCCGAGGGCACAGGGGGGACCCGGACACCGAATACTGCGATGCGACCCGTTTCCCCCTGGATGGGGCTGCCCTCGGCGGTCCCGACCCGTCAGGACCGCTTGGTCGAGGACCTCTTCGACTGAAGCACGACCCTCAGATCGGGCTTAGCCTGGGAGGCCCTCGACCTAGAGCGTTTGACCACTCGCTCTCGATGGGGAGGAGTGCGAGTGGCCACGCTCTGCTTTTGCACTTCCCTGTACGAGGAGCTGGTAGACGGCCGGGGCTGGTCCGTCGCAGCAGCCCCGTGAGCTGGATGGCGGCGAGGGAGGAACCGCTGAAACGCCGCCGCTTGCTTACGCGCCTCCTGGTATTTGTCGACGACGGCATTGGCGGCGTCGCGAACAGACCAGCAGGCGAAAGCGGGGCGTCTAAGGGGAAGACCCTGTCCTTCTCTTTCATGTCGGACAGGGTCAACCAGAGATGTCTCTCCGCGGCCACAAGGGCTGCCATAGACCGCCCAATGGCACGGGCGGTCTCCTTAGTGGCGCAGAGAGACAAATCAGCGGTTCTCCTCAGCTCGGAGATATCACTATCTTTTATCTCCTCATCTCATCCAACTCTTTAAGCAGGTCAGCCTGGTACGCCTGTAACACCGACATGGTGTGCAGACACGCACCAGCCTGACCCGCAGCCGTGTACCCCTTGCCCACCAGCGCTGAGGTGACTCGCAGCGGCTTGGAGGGCAAGACCGGAGCCTTCAGAGACGATGCGGACTCGGGGGACAGATAGCTCGCGAGCGTCTGTTCCACCCGAGGCATCGCTCTGTACCCTCGCTCATCCAACCCCGCCACATACCCGTAGTTATACGAGGCAGGGATGAACAAGCGGGACGAGAAGGGTGAATTCCATGATCTCGACACCTCAGTGTGGAGATCAGGAAAAAAGGGAAGGCTCCGGCATGCTGGAGGTGGTCGAGACCGCAGAAACCTCTCGTCCAGTTTACTTTTCTGCGGTTCGACTAATGGCTTGGCGGGCCAATCGATGCTCAGTTTGGCCACCGCCCGAGTCACCACCTCCAACAGCTCCTCATACTGGGGAAACTGAGGTGCTGCAGCCTCATCCACACTCACCACATCAACCTCCTCAGAGGAAGATATGGGGAGCGTGGAGGCCGACCCCCGGGGGGAAGAAACCGCAGCGCGGGCTTCCGATCCCGAGGGCCGGGCAGCGGATCTGGTGGGTGAGGCAGGAGATAGGGGGTCACCCGTCTCCATACCCTCCACCAGATCCAGTTGCGAACCCCACGAGTGCAGCCGCCGCTCCGCCTCGGCGGAAGCGGGACCGGACCCGCGGGGAACGCTGGTGAAGGCTCCCTCTGCAGAGAAAAGAGCCTTCCGGGAGCGGAGCAAACGCATTGGAAGCACGTCACAATGCGGGCAATCGCCCCCCTCGAGGGCCGATGCCGCATGCTCCGCTCCCAGGCAAGCCACGCATAGAGCGTGTGTATCCCCGCTCGAGATGTAACGAGAGCAGGGAGGAGCACACGCTCTAAAACCTGGCTTGCCAACGTTCTTGGTTTTCTTATCACACTTAGACATACTGCCTCAAAATAAAAGTGGCGCAAACTAGCAACCAAAAAGAGACAGTAGGACACAACACAGAGCGCTGCTGAAAGACAGAAGCTGACGCTCGTTCTGGTGCACGTGCTTTTATGCTTCCTGGTCAGTGACGTCACCCGCCTATGATGTTTCGTTCTTTCATTGGTCTGATTGCACACGTGATTCAGAGCGCGGTCACGCTGAAGGCGTTCCCAAAGCGTTTCGACGCGGCTCGAGTTCCTGAAGGGGAACTAGAGAGAGTTCCCTAGGATGTGATGAGTCTACTCCTTGTAGTCCCATTCTGGCTGGCCTGAGTGTGGTTTTTAGACCTCATATCCCTCCTGAACAGCCCTCATGGGAGATTCCCTTCTGGAGGGATCTTCTATTGCAAGCCGGTTGATCATCCCGGCCAGAGTTTTGTAAACGGTGGGTCTGACCCCTGAGGCTCACTCCATCATTTGTTGATCATACAGTTAAAAGTAATACATCATTCAGTCAGCTGTAAAGACTGTACTTTTATTTGTGTATGCTCTCTCTCTCTCTCTCTCTCTCTCTCTCTATATATATATATATATATATATATATATGTGTGTGTGTGTGTGTGTGTTCTCTATATATATAGTCTTCCATACCACAATCTGCCAAGCACATCTTACCAGCAAACATGCACTCAGTCACATCCTTCTCTTCACTCTCTGAGGCAGAAGTCTCCAAACTCATCCTTTCTAATCATCTTACTACTTGCTTGATCCTATTCCATCTCATCTCCTTCAAGTTTTGAACATACAGTTGTACCTGCACTCACAAACACATCCCTTCACACAGGTGTTTTTCCCTCTGCATTTAAACAAGCTTGTATAACCCCTCTACTTAAGATACCCACCCTTAACCCATCTCTATTAGAGAACTACAGACCGGTTTCTCTTCTTCCTTTCATTGCAAAAACACTTGAATGAGCTGTGTTCAATTAAGGCTCTGCCTTTCTCACACAGAACAACCTCCTGGACAGCAACCAGTCTGGTTTCAGAAGTGGACATTCAACTGAGACTGCCTTGCTCTCAGTTGTTGAAGCCCTAAGACTGGCAAAATAAGATTCCAAATCTTCAATACTTATTTTGCTGGATCTGTCTGCTACTTTTGACGTGGTTAACCATCAGATCCTTCAGTCAACCCTATTGGCAAAGGGCATCTCAGGAACCACACTCCAGTGGTTTGAGTCTTACCTCTCAGACAGGTTCTTCAAGGTATCTTGGAGAGGTGAGGTATCCAAGTCGCAACATCTAGCTACTGGTGTGCTCAGAGCTCAGTTCTTGAAACACCTCTCTTTTCCGTCTACATGGCATCACTAGGTTCACTAGGTCTTTCAGAAACATGGCTTTCATCACAATTTCACATCAACCATAACTCCTTCAAAATCAGCCAGAAACCTTGGAGTTGTGATTGATGATCAGCTGACTTTCTTACACCACATTGCTAAAACTGCCCGGTCCTGCAGATTAGCTTTACTCAACATCAGGAAGATCAGGCCCTTTCTTTCGGAACATGGTTCACAACTCCTTGTTCAAGCTTTTGTTCTGTCCACTCTGGACTATTTTGCAATGCTCTTTTGGCAGGTCTTCCAGCCAGTTCGATCAAACCTTTACAATTAATCCAGAATGCAGCTGCGAGATTAATTTTTAATGAGCTGAAGAGAACGCACGTCACACCTCTCTTCATCAATTTGCACTGGCTACCAGTAGCTGCTTGTATAAAATTCAAGGCATTAATGTTTGCCTACAAAACCACCACTGGCTCTGCACCCCTTTACCTTAATTCATTACTTCAGACTTATGTGCCATCTAGAAGCTTGTGTTCTGCAAGTGAACGGTGCATTATTGTGCCATCCCAAAAAGGCACAAAATCACTTTTACGGACTTTCACACAACTCTATACGTATGTAACCATGATTACCTAAAGGAAATGTGAAGCTGTGTCAAAACACTTTGAGAATGCCTCTGCGTGACCACGTACTGAAGCATGTGTGCAATCAGTTCAGATGACCTGACCTGACCTGATGACTCTAGCACCCTCATTTGAGGGGACGAACATTCCCGTGCTGTACTTTCGCCGCCATTGAATGCCTGATAACTCTGGCTGTTTCCTTAGAATCTACCTCCTTGTACTCACTTAGGTCTCAGGAACTCGCAGGAGGTGTTCAAGGAACAGAGAGTATCTGACTGACTGCTTGTGCAAACACAACACACACATCACAATCCGCTTACTGAAGAGCAGAAGCTAACATGCGTTAAGCCGGGTGCACTTATAAGCTTTCTGGTTGTTCATGTTATCCTGCTTGTGGCATCTCACTTCTTCATTGGACTGATTCCATACATGCTTCAGAACATGGTCATGCAGAGGCATTCCCAAAGCATTTTGTCACAGCTCGACTTCCCTGATGGGAAACCATCTATCTGTGGGTGTGTGTCTGGGTGGGTGTGTGTGTGAAACAGAATGAAACAGAGAGAGAGAGAGAGAAAGAGAGAGAGTGTGAGAGAGAGAGAGAGAGAGAGAGTTGAATTGGTCAGCAGCTTTTTTTTTATTTACTTCAAAGTATGAAAACAATTACAGTGTTAGCAAAGCTGTTAATTTATTCTTTATTATGACGTGGATGGAATTTTCCTCATCATATGCTGCTTTGTATTTTGTTCAGGCTTAAACAGGATGATATAACATTTAGGAGCAAATATGCAGATTAATAAACCAAAACTTGAGGCTAAAATGGCAAATATCTCCACAGCTACAGTAAACTTTCCTGGGGAACTAACATAAGAAGGTATAAATGTGATCCATACAGCGCAGAATATGAGTATACTGAATGTGATAAATTTGGCTTCATTGAAGTTATTGGGCAGTGTGCGGGCCAGGAAAGCCAGAATGAAGCACAAGATAGCCAGTAGGCCAATATAACCCAGAACGGCCCAGAATCCTATAGTAGAACCCAGACTACACTCAAGAATAATCTTTTCCTTATAATACTTTATATTTTTGTAAGGTAAAGGAGGAGATAATGTTAGCCAAAGCACACAGATAAGAATTTGTATAACTGTAAAGAAAAGAACACTGAGCCTCTGTTGAGAAGGCCCAAACCATTTCATGACATTATTTCCTGGAAGTGTAGCCTTGAAGGCCATTAACACTACTATTGTTTTGCCCAGAACACAGGAGATACAGAGGACAAAAGTGATCCCAAACGCTGTGTGACGCAACATACAGGACCACTCAGTGGGCTGACCAATGAAAGTAAGTGAACAGAGAAAACACAGAGTCAATGAGAAGAGCAGCAGGAAGCTCAGCTCTGAGTTGTTGGCTTTTACTATCGGGGTGCCCTTCTTGCTGTAAAACAGTATGGCCACCAGCGCAGTTAATCCTGCTCCAAACAGTGAGAAAATGACTAGCACTATACCCATAACTTCTGTAAATGACAGAAACTCTACAGCCTTAAAAACGCAATTATTTTTCTCATCATTAGACCAGTGTTCCCCTGGACACTGCTTGCAGTTAATTGAATCTGAAAAGGAAGTGGTGGTTACTGTAATTAGAGACAAAAGGAAAACAATTCAATTTAAAAAGTCTCTTGATGAGAGTCTGCAGCCTTAAAAGCAGAAGGAAAATGCAAAAACAACAACTAACCAGTTTTCTTTCGTACTTTGAGAAAGATTGAAGTTTACCTGTCTCATTACTGAATTCTCCATCTGCACATGGAATACAGTCATAACAGCAGACAGCTCTTTCTTTCTGTGTAGCCTTCCTAGTGCCTGGAGGACAGCTCTCACTGCACACAGACCTTGGCTTCTAGATGGACACAGTACATAATACAGTTATTTGTACAGTTTTTGAAAAATGAAGATACATTTCATAATAAATAACCAAGAACTGAATACTGTTTATCTTTAAAGGACAAATATTAGGAATCCATGGCTAATATTAATTGGGAAGTAGACTTTATTTTTTTATAATTAATTTTAATATAATATTTAATTATATTAAATATTATTAAACATTTAGCAAATTCATTTGCTTAAAATAGTTGCTTTATCAAAATCTATTAAAAGGAGGGCATATTTTCTGTCCTCACTTATTAACAGGTAAAGAGAATCATTTGTGTTTATGTTTAGGTGTTATGTTTTGACATCATTCAGATCAAAACATGCATTATACATTTTATCTTTAGACCTCAAAATTATTGTTCGCCAATTTTAAAAGTTTAATAATCTGTTCATTGCCATTTACCTCCAGCTGTCCCCCAGCCCAAATAATGTTTTCAGTGTTGAGCACAAAGCGCTGGTCAGGAGGTAGTGAAGCATCATAGTATCCCACTGTTTTAAAATGTATTGATCCATCTGAATCCTGCTGCCAGTTCACAACTTCATATTGGGCTACAACTGCACCAGTGTTGTCAAACCACACACGATCTCCCATCTTTATAGTGAAATCTACCTTTTTAAGAGCCTCAACCACCTGTAAAAACAAATGTTAAAATGCATAATTTATTATAAAATGGTTATAATCTTGCTGTTTTTATTTTATTGTTATTATTTATTTATTTATTTATTTGTTTGTTTGTTTGTTTGTTTGTTTGTTATTTTTCTCTCTCTCTAACTTCTTTACCTTATGTGGTGGTACTGTCAAACCGTTTTCACAATCTCCTTGTGCTTTACAGTTGAGTAGACTATGTAGTGAATGAGCTACAGCATAAACTGCTTTGTAGACATTGCTTGAATACCTTTGTTCAGACACATCTTCATTGTAATTTTTCAGGACAAACAATTCCTGAAATCCATTACAATTTAATCCATATTGAGAATAATTTCCCTCAATTTGTGAGCATGGATAGGCTGTATTCCAGAATTCTTTAATAACATAATCTGCAAAACCTTCAATATTGATTTTCCTGACTGCAAACCCCAGTGACCCTCCCAGAACATGAAAACTGTTTTGAGTCATCAAACTTTTTGCAGTTATCCAAGCCTCCACACCAATCATTTGGAGGTTGTTAATGTTCTCATTAATTAGTATATCAAGCAGATTGCCCATCTCAACATGGGAAAGAAATGCAACAATTACTTTTGAAGTGCCTTTTTTTATTGTGTCTACAACTTTTTGGAGTTTTTCCATCTCTGTTCGATAAAATTTCACAGTGTACTCCACACAAATCCCCTCCTCCTGGGCTGTTTTTAAAAATATGGTCATTCCATTGTTTCCATAGTCATTGTCACTGTTTACAGCTCCCACCCAAGACCAGCCAAAGTGCTTGACTATTTGTGCAAGTGCTCTGCTTTGATGGTAATCACTAGCAATTGTCCTGAAAAATGATGGGTACTGTTTCCTATTACTGAGACATTCACATGTGGCTGAGGGACTTATCTGAAAAAGAAAAAACAGTGAAACAGTATGTCATTAGTGTGGTAATTATGTCATACTTTTACCGTTATGGCTTCTTACCACTGGAATTTTAAAAGGTCCTGTAGTTCTGGACAGAATCACTGTGGCTGAAGACTCTGTTTCTCCAATGATAGCATGTATAGGAGACTGTCTATTGCATGTGTCCCCTGCTGCAATTTCATAACCATTCATCAACGCCATGGTTGCACTCATAGAAGAGAGTCTTGATCCACAGGTATCATAGATTCTATAACCAACTGAAACATTTGGGAGCAAACTGTCACTTCTGTTAATCTCCTCAATGGCAAAGATCATGATTTGAGCCATACGAAAATCTCTTAGATTCACACTGTGAAAACATGTAATCACTTAAGTGTAAGCAATTTGTATGTGTGTTTCTAAAGATGTATATGTATAAGTCTACATTTATTAATATGTAAGAATAATGAACAATATGCTACAATTATTATTAGTAGTAGTAGTAGTAGTAGTAGTATCAAATGTATTATCTACCTAATGCAACAAACCTGGAGCAAAACAGATGTTGAGGTTTTTGTCTGAACTCAAATGATGGTAATGTTTCTTTACTATGAATTGCAAAAAGTGTTCCAATAGTAACGTCTCCATCCTTAGACAGCAGTGGATATTTAGAGTCTCCCATCATATGACAAACTGTCTTATCTGCCTTTGTATGAGGGCATTTCGAAAACAGGAGTATGTTAAAAAAGATGAACATCCCAATGATTAACTTCAAACGCATCTTCCAAATGCCAATTATTTGATGCATCATTTGTACCTCTGTACACATTAATATGCATTGGTGAGAGCCAATGAACTCTTAAGGGACGGACATGAGCTAGGCCAAACAGATAAGGTATTTCTGCAACCCAGGCTCAATAGAAATGCATTACTTTGCATACATTTCTACAAAACTGCGTAACATGTATGGATAACATTTTACTTGAAGCGGTGTGCATAAGACTGACATGACACCTTCATTATCATGACATGACACGTCATAAATATGAAGGAAGTTTTATGCATGTTTATGACAACTGTCATTCGCTCAGTTATGTCATTTTTAATGCAAATACGACATTGTTTGAGATGTCTTTGTTATGACAACTTGACATTACCAAGACAACATAACCTGTCATAGTCATCTGTCATAAACATGACATAGCAGGTTAATTATCAAACGTAAGAAACTACTTAGCTGGGTTGGGTTAATATAACATTAAACTGTCATGTGGTTGGTTTTGACATTGGCTGTCAAGAGGGCATTATAATTGTGTCATGAATATTTTCCTGACCACTTTTTTTCAGTTGTACAAATTGAACTTGTCATTAAAATGACATTAAGTGTTAATACTCTGTCAAATAATTTTATAAAAGCATCATGAATATTTTTCTTGGCCTCAACTACAGTGATACAAATTGAACTTGTCATTAAAATGTCATTAAGTGTTAATACTCTGTCAAATAGTTTTATAACAGTGTCATGAATATTTTTCTTGACCTCAACTACAGTGATACAAATTAAATGTGTCATTAAAATGTCATTAAGTGTTAACACTCTGTCAAATTATTTTATAACAGCATCATGAATGTTTCCTATCTCATAATTGTTTTTTAAGTTTCCTTCGACACAAGGTGAGATAATAGACAATTTCAAATGTCATAAAAAAGATGAACAGGTGTTAGAGAAATAAAATCAATCATCCAATAATAATAATAATAATGATTAAAATTGATAAAATTATATTTTATTGCATTTTGAGAGCAATCCACCCCAAATTATAATGAAAACAGTACAATAGTGGGTTAAGCCATACAGAGTTTGGTCCATGTCACTGCAAAAACAGTTAATTACAGCATCCCACACATTTATATTTTCTTGACATGCTTTTTTACATCATGGATAAGTCTACCTAAGACACCATCATAATAGCATACACCTAACCAGTGGTGCCACTCTATCATTTTGAGGTGAGTTTTCAATGACCCAGGAGTACGATTTCCTCTATGACACCATATTTCCAACTTGTAATTCTGCCATGCACACTTAGTATTCTGAGTATGAGCACCAGTCCCTGGATTAACAAAGTGTCTTTTATAGATAATAATATTGACGATATCCGTACTGGGAAAGCTGTCTCTTGTAGGCACGCCATTCATCCGTAAGGATTTATGTTCTTTGTCTGATGGCTTATAAGTGTTTGCCTTGAGCGGTCCTTAAGGAGTCTCAGAATGGATCTTCTGGTAATACCATCAACCTCTAGCTTCCCGAAGACCCACTGCCGTTCATGACGCCAAGTGTTGCCACATCTGCTACGATGGTACTAAAAAATAAATAACTAGAATTCTAGAATTCAGTCCTCTTGGACAGTTAATAGACTGATCCTTCTTATCTACCTACCCTGATTTTAATATATATTTTTTTAAAGACTTATTGGATGATTATAAATGAAAGGTATATTTACTTCTTAATATAGCGTATGTTTTAAAATGTATCACTTTTTTTCCATTTATCCCATGTTTAAACACTACCATTACATTTATACCAATATTAACATTTTGCTATGTTACCATTCAGTGTGCCTTATTTATACTTGTCTGTCATGCTTGTGAAATTAAGATCATGCTGTTTGTGATGTTGTTTTGGCTCCACAACAGTACCATCTTTACAATACATATTTTTGCATTGCAATCTCAACACAGAAGTCTGATGATTTTTTTTTTTTTTTCTTTTAAGGACAAACACAGCAGCCATATTAACATATAAACATATACAGTATCAGCCTTGGTGCCTGTTTTCAGGCTTTCCCGCAGCCTGGTACAACAACCACATTACTGCCACAGCATCATCATGTAAGAACTGCTGTTCTTACGTGAATGCAAATGATATTTACAGGCATGTTAAGCATCATTTGAAATGTCTCAGTGCAACTGGCACAATGGTCTCAATTTCACAAGAAGCAGACTAAAAGGTAATAAAGATCCCAAGAGTTTAGAAACATGTCACTTAAGAGTGCACCCTTCATTTTGAGACCTAAATGTGAATGACCACTGACTACCGCAGACTGACCAAACAGGTTTTTCCTTGTGCTTAAAGCCACAAGGCAAAGACACACCTTCACATGTGTTCAGACAAAATGGACAATTCATTAAACCTTCTTCATATCAATTTACAGATATTTATATCAGGGTTGGGGCCATTCATGAATTGAAGTGAGAATTAATCGTAAATTCCAATTCACTTCCTGGAATGGAAATGGAATTGGAATTGCATGCAGCTGACAGGAAATGTAATTGGAATTGAATTGGAATGTCAGGAAACAGAATTGAAATCAAATAAATTCCACTAAATTCCACTTGAGATATTTAGGCCTGAGAGATGCAATCTTAGCGATGCCAAATTTCAGGAAATGATGATAATTCGATGCAATAAAAAGTGAATGAAATACATGAATGAACATGACTCATTTTTTTTTTTGTGAGTTGAGACATATATTATGTGGTAATCATATATTGAATGTATAGTACATCCAGAAACTTATCACCACCGTCATTCAATTATTAATTCATAATGTACAGTTCTCATTTTTATTTACTTGCATTTGATCAACTCTATTTTATACATTACTTGGTATTTGTAAAGCATCATAAATAAAGTTCAAATGTATGTCTCTAAATGCAATCTCAAATAAAACGGCAATAAACGGAATTCAGTGGAATTTCCCTGAATTGAATTCCACTTCCTGTAATTCCAATTCAATTCCAGTTTCCTGTAATTGTTGTTGAATTCCAATTCCAATTCCATTTCCTTCTTTGAATTGGAATTGTTGAGTTCATTCCTGAATTGACCCCAACCCTGATTTATATACTTAATGAGTGTTGTGTGTGATACAGCAATGTATGCAACCTTACCTATTAAGGTATGTACTGTATGTATGAATGCATGGGTCAGTGTTCAGCATTACCAATTGATGTTTGGTTTTTGTATTTCCAGCACAATGTGAAGGTTAATCTGGAATTTGTTTGGAAAGTAAATAATGCATTAGAAAAAACCTTAAAGACATTGTTCTAAATGTGGACTTTATGCTATGCAAATAGACCTCATACCTTTATTACATCTTTATTTCCAATTTTTCTTTTTGTTATAATTATTATTATCATTGTAAAAGTAAAATACAAAAAGTATATATCAGTAGTTTGATATTCCTAATTGTGACCACACTCTCTCTGTACAACTGTGATCGGGACCCTAGGCTTGTGAGCCATATATGACTCTTTTATTCATTTCCTATGACTTGATGGCAGATTTATTTTTTTTTAATCAATAATCAAAGCTAGTGTGTCGATTTAATTAAAAATACACATAAATTACACTAATGTAAGAAATTAAATCAAATTTAATTGATTTAATTGGGAATCAAATCCAAAGGATTCGGAATCGATTTGATTAAAGGGGAAGGGAAAGGAAGGGAAAGGGCGTGACATGTGGCCAAGTATGGTGACCCATACTCAGAATTTCTGCTCTGCATTTAACCCATCCAAGTGCACACACACAGTAGTGAGTAGTGAGTAGTGAGTAGTGAGTAGTGAGCAAACGCGCACACACACACACACCGTGAACACACACCCGGAGCAGTGGGCAGCAATATTGCTATCGCTGTGGCGCCCAGGGAGCAGTTAGGGGTTTGGTGCCTTGCTCAAGGGACTCACCTCACTCGTGGTATTGAGGGTGGAGAAAGCGATGGTTATTCACTCCCACCACCTTCGATCCTTGCCGGACCTGGGACTTGGACCCGCAACCATTTGGTTTAGCAAAATCTAAGGCACAGGCATTAACTTCGCAAACATAAAAACAAGACAATGTTCTTTTAAATAAAACAAGAATTTATTGAACTACTCTAAGATACGTGAACTAAACTGTTAACACACACATATACACAGTCTTACACATGCATGCATACGGTTCAAAGAATGAAAATTACGGAGTTTGAATGGAATCCCAAAATTTCTATATCTGCTACTAGTTCTTAACCCTCTGGGGTCTGAGGGTGTTTTGGCACCCTGGAGAAGTTTTGACATGCCCTCACATTTGTGCTTTTCTCAGTATCTTAAAAACATATTAATGGCTAAAGTCTGATTACGTTGTAATCAGCACAAACTGGGTTACAATAATATGCAAGCAACATTAATGTACATGTTTGTGTACATTAAAAACTAAAATCATTAAGTCACTGAAATAAGGCCATGAAACACATATAGAACATTTGTTCACAAGACTTTTGAGAAGTGGATGTGGTTGTCTAGATTTATTTTTCTACAAAATTATGTGAAAATCATCTCATTCACTTGTTTACAGAAAACAATATATTGATTTAAATTTTCTAAGACATGTTTTGTGATTGAAAGGGAATATGCGAGGGAGTGACAATGTCCATGAATATTTAGTGATTCACACCTGAGAGACAAAAGGCCCATCAATGAGACTGTGACTGTCAGGTAGAAACAATGAGAGATTCAAAGAATGGAGTTTTAGACTATTTGTATTTTATTTACAACACAGTATCATCAAAACATACATAATGAAGGTCAAAAGCACATTATTGACTACACTGATCTAACCATAGAGACATGAACAGACTTTGTGTCATTCCTGAAAACTGTTTTCTGAATTCTGTTCAACAAGTGAAACAAGTAAATTATACCTGATATTTAAGTTATTGCTGCTTCTTTCCATGGATTTAAGAAACAAAACTCATCATCAGTAGTCCAGGAAACTGTTTTACAATAAAATATCAGTGTAGTTGAACATCTGATGTTGGTACAGCATTCTTCATGTGGCATTCATGTAGCATTCATCTGTGGTGCAGGTATCAGATCACTAGAAAAAAAAAACATCTGTAAGCATGTTAATATCAGGAGCTTCTGTGATATATACATATTAGGGGTGTGACGAGACACTTATCCCACAAGACGAGACGAGACACAAGACTGGGTTCACGAGAACGAGACGAGACGAGATTTTTAAACTTTTCTTAAGAAATCCTCAGTGATGAAATATATTGGGAAAACAGTCTTTTATTCAACTGAAAAAGACAAAATGCAAAAAAAAATGTAGGTGCATTTTGAACTTTATTAAAATAAACTTCCATTTTAATGAATATGCAGTAAAAAAAACAACAACATTTAACCTCGTGGGGTCGACGGTGGCGCCGGCGATGCCAATTGCATCTTTTCATGACACGAGCAAAAACAACCTAAAATGCTTGCTCATTTTTGATCGTACATATAAGAGTAATACATCATTTAAATCTGTAGAGGGTCTACTTTTATTTGAGTACACTCACAATATCAACAAAACATTATGCTTTTGCAAAACAATGAAAATAAACAGGGTGCGCATTCAGCAGTCTCAGTCTCCACTCGTAAGTTTTTTAAATGCGTCAGTAAAATGAACTAAAACTCAGCGAATACGTGACACACACACATGAGAGATATATCTATAGAAAGCTTGATATTTTTACTTTTAGATGAAGCCCCTCTTGCCGAAAACAAATATTTTCTGATGAGGTAATTCGCATGAAACCAACACCATGTTCAGTCTCTCCCGTCTGCTTCATTATTTTTAATTAGATCACGCCCACGAGATGCTTTCGCTTTTCATAGTGTAATCGCCACATGAGGGCGTGCGCCAAACGTAACCGCCCACATCATCGTAAACAAAGCGGCGAGACCTTTTCTTTTCCAAGTTCATCTGGGCTACTTGTCCTTTCTGGAAAATGATGCACTGTGAGGAATAAGAATTCAGAGGAAGAACATGACGTGACACACGGCGCGTGCCATCAGAGGAGATATTTACATGAGTAAGTATTTCTTTTATTAGCCTACTTGCGTTAGTTGTTACTGGGTTACTGTGACAGAACTTGTACACATTTTACCAGTTAAGACTTTTTTTTCAAACTATAATTCATGACTACAGCAAGTGAAACATCATGAAGTAGGATTCATTTCATTGCATCAAAATGTCTCACGACGCCAGGATGTTTTTTATCGTTCTATACAATAGAAAACGATGCGATATAAAGGTAATAGTGTTTACACTTATGCTTAACAATAATAATATAGTTTCCCAAATATAAAACGTTTTTGTATTGTATAATACATACAAAGCATGCTTATGTTTATGACTTAAAGATCATATTATTTAGTTATTTATTTGCCGTATAACAATAGGATGTAATATGAGTGTTTACACTGAGTGTATGTTTAGACCATGTTTATCAATACTCTGCTCTCGAACAGATGTTTAACATGAAAAACAATAATTATTAGTAATATATATATAAAATGTCCTTTTTACGTTAGTACAAATGCACGAGTCTATGGCTACAAATTCATACACTATATATATATATATATATATATTACAGATGCTCATAATATTGTCATGTGGAGAGGGAGACGAGAGGCGAGGGGATCCATTTGCGAGCATTTATTTACAGGACGAGACAAAGGCATGGTCAGACAGGCAGGGTCAGAATAACAATAAACAGGAATGTTGGGGTGAGGCTTAAGAGTAGTCCATGAGGCGGGCGTGGGTCGATCAGCGGCGAACATAATCCAAGACGTGAGACAGAAGAGTAATCCTTATAACGAGCTAGAGTCCAGAAAGGCAGGCGGCGAGACAGACGAAACGAGATGGCCAGGCGAGAATACTAAACTCAGGAAACTAGGGAACTCAGGAAACTAGGAACTAAGAAAACTAGGAACAAACACTGCTAAGGTGCTAGCACTAGGGGAGCGCTAAACGCAACCGTTGCAGTCCTCCACAAAACAACTCCACAATACTTGGTGCCTACCAAGTGAAAGTCCAGGGCTTAAATAGGGTTGCTGATTGGCCACAGGTGTATGGCGCAATCAGCGTGGTGGATAATGGGAGATGTAGTCCGGGGTGTAGAGCAACAGTCAGTGTGTTATGACAGGGTGAGAGCGACATCTGGTGGTGAGCGGACCGCAGGTCACCGACCAGATTCGTGACATAGCCCCCCCCCCAAAGAGCGGCTTCCAGACGCTCCAATCGAACAACAGGCAGGACCGGCAGAGCAGGAACCCTCCAGGGCGGCGCCAGAGGCGGAGCAGGAGGCGGAGCAGGAGGCGGAGCAAGAGCCCTCCAGGGTGGAGCAGGAGGCGCGGGGGCCCTCCAGGGCAGAGTGGGCACCCGCGTCAAGGACTGGGACCTGGGGAGAGCAGGGATAGAGGAAGCAAACAGAATGGGGAGAGAAGCAGAGAGTTCAGAGGTTAACGCCACCACCATAGGAGGTTCTACAGCCGGAGCTGACACCTCTGGAGGCATTGGCGCAGCTTCTCCGGCGGAAGAGGCCTCTGGAGCGGACTCGTGGTCAGAGGGGACCTCTGGAGCGGACTCGTGGTCAGACGGGACCCTGAGCGGACTTGAGATCAGACGGACCTCCAGAGCGGACTTGAGATCAGACGGGACCTCCGGAGCGGACTTGAGATCAGACGGGACCTCAGGGGCGGACTTGAGATCAGACGGGACCTCAGGGGCGGACCTGTGAACAGACGTGACCTCAGGGGCGGACTTGTGAACAGACGTGACCTCTGGCGGACCTCGGACTTGTGAACAGACGCGGACCTCAGGGGCAGACTTGTGAACAGACGTGACCTTAGGAGCAGACTTGTGAACAGACATGACCTCTGGAGCGTAGTGCGTGGCCCACATACTGAGAATGGTGAGCGCCATCACACTGGCAGACCTGGCGTGACGAGGCTCTGGGAGGTCAGACAAGACCTCTGACGCAGACTTGGTGACAGACGAAACCTCTGGGGCAGACTTCTGAACAGACGTGACCTCTGGAGCGTAGTGTGCGGCCCACGTACTGAGAATGGTGATCGCCATCACACTGGCGGACATGACGTGAAGAGACTCTGGGAAGTCTAATGAGATGTGACTTGACTCTGGGCGGACAGACGAGATGTGACTTGACTCGTGGAAACCAGCTGTGACTTGGCCTGGCTTGTGAAGGTCAGGGATGACTTGACTAGACTCATGGAGATCAGCAGTGACTTGACTTGACTCATGGAGATGAGCGGTGACTTGACTTGGCTCATGAAGGTTGGTAGTGGCTTGACTTGGTTCGTGGAGATCGGCTGTGGTTTGGCTTGGCTTAGGAAAATCCACTTTGACTTTGCTTGACACAGGAACCACAGCTTTGACTTTGCTTGACACAGGAACCACAGCTTTGACCTTGCTTGACACAGGAACCACAGCTTTGACTTTACTTGGCTCCAGAATGGCAGCTTTGACGTTGCTTGAATCAGGAACGGCAGCGTTGACTTTGCTTGACGCAGGAACAGCAGCAGCTTTGAATCTGCTTGACTCAGGGCTTGGACCTGCTTGACTCAGGGACAGCAGCTTTGACCTTGCTTGACTCTGGAACAGCAGCAGCTTTGAATCTGCTTGACTTGGGAACAACGGTCTCGACTCTGCTTGGCTCAGGAACGATGGTTGTGATTTTGCTTGACTTGGGGGATACAGCTGTAGCTTTACTTGACACAGGAACAACAGCTGTAACTTGACTTGACTTAGGAAGAGCGGCTCTGACTTGACTTGACACAGGAAACACAGCTTTAACTTGACTTGCCTCAGGAAGAGCAGCTCTGACTCTTGACTTGACACAGGAAACACAGCTTTAACTTTGACTGTCTTTAGAAGAAGCTCTGACTTGACTTTGACGAGGAAACACAGCTCTAACTTGACTTGACACAGGAACAGCAGCTGTAGCTCGACTTGACCTTGGAAACACGGCTGTAACTTCACTTGACACTGGAAATACAACTGTGACTCGACCTGACAGAGGAAATACAGCTGTAGCTTGTCTTGACTTAGGAAGAGCAGCTTTAACTTGCTTTGATACAGGAAACACAGCTTTAACTTGACTTGACCCTGGAAACACAGCTGTACCTTGGTTTGACACAGGAACGACTGCTGTAATTTTGCTTGACTCTGGAGTGGCAGCCGTATCTCGACTAGACTCTGGAACAACAGCTGCAACTTGACTGGACTCGGGAAACACAGCTGCAACTTGGCTTTGACTCGGACTTGACTTGACTCCGGAAATACAGCTGCAACTTGACTGGACTCGAAACTTGACTTAACTCAGGAAACACAGCTGCAACTTGACTGGAGAAACTTGACTTAACAAAACACAGCTGCAACTTGACTGGACTCGGAAACTTGACTTGACTCAGGAAACACAGCTGCAACTTTTGGCTTGACTGGAAACTTGACTTGACCCAGGAAACGCAGCTGCAACTTGACTTGACTTGGAAACTTGACTTGAATCAGGAAATGCAGCTGCAACTTGACTTGACTCAGGAAACGCAGCTGCAACTTTATATGGCTCTGGTATGGTAGCTGTGACGTGACGGAGCTCCGTTTTCGCCGCCATTTTGTGAACGGGCTCTGCCGTCGCCGCCATCTTGTGAGCGCGCACCGGCACGGCCGCCATCTTGCGAATGGGCACCGCTGTCACCGCCATTGCATGAGCGCGCTCCGGCGTGGCCGCCATCTTGTGAACGGGGGTCCCTTGTAGCCGACATTTTTTGAGCGCACTCGGGCGTGGCCACCATTTGACGAGCGGGTTGCGCAGCCAGCATCACCGCGATGTCGCGCTCCTCATCCGCGACACCCTCAGTAAACGAGGAGCCCACACACAATAGTGCAAAGTCCATAAAAGCAGAATGGTTCACGATAGCCAAAAATTCACAGATGTATTGCTCTAGAGATCGTTGTCCTTGTTTTAATCTGAATAGAATTCTTGTTGTATCCATACCTGTGTATTGTCCGTGATGAAAGCTGCTGGATCCTGTGTAGACCGAGTATTCTGTCATGTGGAGAGGGAGACGAGAGGCGACGGGATCCATTTTCGCGCTTTTATTTACAGGACGAGACAAAGGCATGGTCAGACAGGCAGGGTCAGAATAACGATAAACAGGAATGTTGGGGTGAGGCTTAAGAGTAGTCCATGAGGCGGGCGTGGGTCGATCAGCGGCGAACATAATCCAAGACGTGAGACAGAAAAGTAATCCTTATAATGAGCTAGAGTCCAGAAAGGCAGGCGGCGAGACAGACGAAACGAGATGGCCAGGCGAGAATACTAAACTCAGGAAACTAGGGAACTCAGGAAACTAAGGAACTCAGGAAACTAGGAACAAACACTGCTAAGGTGCTAGCACTAGGGGAGCGCTAAATGCAACCGATGCAGTCCTCCACAAAACAACTTCACAATACTCGGTGCCTACCGAGTGAAAGTCCGGGGCTTAAATAGGGTCGCTGATTGGCCACAGGTGTATGGCGCAATCAGCGTGGTGGATAATGGGAGATGTAGTGCGGGGTGTAGAGCAACAGTCAGTGTGTTATGACAGGGTGAGAGCGACATCTGGTGGTGAGCGGACAGCAGGTCACCGACCAGATTCGTGACAAATATTAACATGCTCACAGATGTTTTTCTTATGTTGTTTGTTTTTTAGTGATTTGATACCTGCACAACAGATGAATCCTTCTGTCTTTCAAACTGAGAGCGCTGTACTAACATCAGATGTTCAACTACACATATTCTAGTGTAAAAAAAGTTCCTTGACTACTGATGATGAGTTTAGAGATATCAGGTATGATTTACTTTTTTTCACTTGTTGAACAGAATTCAGAAAACAGTTTTCAGAAACTACACAGTTTGTTCACATCTCTGTGGTTAGATCAGGGTGTTCAGTACTGTGTATTTGACCTTCATTATGTATATTTTGATGATACTGTGTTGTCAATAAAATACAAATAATCTAAAACTCCATTCTTTGAATCTCTCATTGTTTCTACCTGACAGTCACAGTGTCATTGATGGGCCATTAGGGAGGGCTCTTTGTCTCTCAGGTGTGAATTGCTAAATATTCATGGGTCATTGCCACTCCTTCGCATATTCCTTTTCGATCACAAAACATGTCTTAGAAAATTTACATCAATATATTGTTTTCTCTGAACGAGTGAACGAGATGATTTTCACATCATTTTGTTGAAAAAATTCTAGCCTACCACATCCAGTTCTCAAAAGTCTTGTGAACTAATGTTCTGAATGTGTTTCATGGCCCTATTTCAGTGACTTAAAACATTTAGTTTTTCACTAACCACTCATAAACGTTGTTTTCTCAAAAACACAAACATGTACATTCATGTTGCTTACATATTATTGTAGCCCAGTTTGTGCTGATTACAGTGTAACCAGACTTTAGCCATGAATATGTTCTTAAGATACTGAAAAAAGCACAAATGTCAGGGCATGTCATGGGCAGCGACAAAACGTGCTTCTCACGCTCCACTGACACTCGCGATGTGAAACAGTCCTAATAGACATAGCTAAATCGTTGTCATTCAGGAATAAGATCGCGTGGGTGTTGAGTCGAGATCTCGATATTTTAAGGATTAATCGTGCAGCTATAATGTAAACACTGCAGAATGTTTTATGAGGATATCGTCATGAGATCTCGTCACATCCCTAATACATATAGTATGATTTTGTAGTCATAGACTCACACATGCTTTATACTATCTTAAAAAAATGTAATTTTATATTTTTTAATTATTTTTAATTTATTTATTTTTATATTAAATTATTATTGTTTAGCACGTTAAACATCTATTCATGAACAGAGTATTAATAATAAACTAATATTATCCTATTGTTATACGATGAATAAATAAGATTTTATAGTAAACATAAACACAAGAATGCTTTGTATGTATTATACAATACAAAACTATTTTATGTCTGGGAAACTAATTTATTAGTTTCCCAGGGAAATATATTAGTTTCCTGAGGGAAATATAAATCTTACTCCTCACAGCGCGTCTTCTTCCAGTAACAAGATGCAAGTAGCCGAGATAAACAATGAAGTCAAGTCTCGCTGCTTTGTTTATGTTGATGTGGGTGGTGCACTGCTTGCTCCTCCACATGGCTGATTATAATATCAAAAGTGTTAGTAGCTCGTGGGCGTGATCAAATTAAAAATAATTAGGTCTGATGAGAAAGACTGGATATGGGGTTGGTTTCATACAGATTACTTTAACACATGATATTTGTTTTCGATAAAACTTACTTCATTTAAAATTAGACATATCAGGCTTTCTATAGATATATCTCTGATGTCTCTGTGTCCAGTATTCGCTGAGTTTTGGTTCATTTTAGTGACACATTTCTTAATGACGATCACAGAGAACAACGCAGCAGACTGCATACCCTGTTTGTTTTCTTTATTTCACAAAACCACAGAGTGTTGTTGTTATTATGAGTGTACACAAATAAAAGTAGACTCCTTACAGATTCAATTGATGTATTGCTCTTATCTGTACGATCAAAAATGACGGAGTAATTGAAGTTCTTTTTGGCGTTATCAGAAAAACTGCCACAAACCAGGGTTTTCCTCTGTGAGCTCGTCTTTAGCAGAGGGAATCACGCCACTTCTGATTAGTTGCCTGGTTCATTGGATGACATCTTTGGGAAGCCTTCGGTGGTGATTGGACAGTGTTCCAATCGGCTGGGTTGCAAGGCGGGCCTCCGCCCTATACAGTTGCCCATTTGTGCATACCTTAGCATAATGTTTGTCTGTCACGTGAAGGCAACTTTTCTTCAGGAGTTTGTTAATCACTTCAGTAAGTGTTGTAATGCAAGCATCGTACATAATATCAACTTTTCATTCACGTCAACATCTTGGAAATAAAACAATCTTTCATTAAACACTTAAACACCAGGTATCTTGCATACACATTAATAATCTTGTCCCTTTAAAGTGTTATAAAAACATTGGCTAGCTTCATAGGTTGCAATAAACACACGCATATGGGAGGTATAAAAACATACTACTAATGCATATTGTTGTTGTAATAGCAGTACTCAAATAATTGTCCTTCCAAGCTCGTAATGTAAATGTAATTCGTGATGCTCATTCGTGTGCGTTCTTCAATGGGGCAGAGGGAACGTGTGTGTGAGGATTGTGAGAGGAGGGGGACACAGGAAATCCGAAGGGTCACGGGAGTCACACTGGATGTGTGCCCTGTGGGCTGGACATGTCAATGTTAATCTGTCTTTCTTGTTTATTCGATTATAAATTTATGCATAGATGGTCACCAGTTGCCTGACCATCTGTTCCGTGGCTAGTCTCAGAGAAGGGGGAGTATCTGTAAATTAGTCTTTTACTGTGTTTCTTACGTGGGTCTGACCGAGGCTGGTCAAAAAGATGAGGGTAAGTCATTTGTGGTTTCAAATGGTCCCAGCAGACAACAAGAGTTCTCTGTCCTCCTGAACTGATTAGTCTATCGCTGGTCCCTGAGGTAAAAAATGAACGTAGGACAGGAACTGGTTAAGACGCGCTGGCATCCTGTAAGTTTCCAATCGGTTTTTATGGTTGCCTAAATGGCTCACAGAAGACTCTTTGAGTTGTTCTCTTCTCTGAGGTCCCACACTAATTAAAAAAATACATAATTCATTATTGCCAATTTGTCTTGTATAATACACAAACCAATTGGCACAATAAGCTCAACTTTCAATGGACAATGTAAAGTGGAGTGCTTAATTGTGACACACCCAACATTTGAATGTCAACTGATTCAGAATTAAGTAGTGTCTCAGTCACTCTAAGCCTTCATGTTTGTGTTCCAGCTGGATCTTTCAAGGTAGTTTAAGCTTTTTGCACACAGAGAGTCTTCTGCATTTCTAGAACCCCCTGGTACAAGTGACTGGCGACCTCCAGACCTCCTGATCCTGTGTGCCCTTGTAGCTCTTGGAGATGGAATTGGACCCCTAGTCAATATAGGGATTTAGAATAGATGCTTACAATCCTGTACATTTCTAGGTAGATTTCAGATGGTGAGCATATGTCCCAGTAATTGAGTTTTTGTGAGTAAGAGATCCAGGCTCCAACTTGTTAAACCTCATATTTAAAAGTTAGCTGGAGCAGGTTTCTTCATCTATTGTGGTGATAAAGAAGAAAGATATGTCCATTCGCTTGTGTGTTGATTATCGCTAGCTAAATGCAAGACCAAGGAAGGATGCATTTCCCCTTGCGTGTATAGAGGAATCTTTAGTAGCGCTTAGGTGCTTGCATGTTCTCAACACTGGGCATGGCTTGTGGCTACAATCTGTATACATTCTGTACACCATTTAGCCTCTTTGAGTTTCAGCGGATGCCTTTTGGTCTTTGCAGTGTACCAGGGACATTTCATAGACTGACGGCGCACATCCTAGGGGGCCAGTGGTTCCACTGTCTTCTCCTATATTTAGATGATGTGGTGATCTTCTCTTCATTTTTCACAAAACATCTAGAGAGGCTAGAGCTAGTTTTGCAGAAATTTGCGACAGAATGGCCTGAAACTTAAGCTTGGTAAATGTCAACTTTTTCCAGCCAAAGATGAAATATCTTGGATATGTAATTTCAGCAGTTGGGGTTGCTACGTACCCCGAGAAGATCAGTGCTATTAAAGAGTCGAAGACTCAATTGACATTAACAGAATTGCTGTCTTTTCTAGGCAATGAGTCTTACTACAGTTTGTGGAAGGTTTTTTATAAGTATGCTACCCCCTCCACAAGTTGGTGGCAAAGCTGCAGCCCTCCAGGAAGGGATCCTGAGCAGGACCGCATGATTCCCTTGGGGACCATTGGCATCAGGCACAATCAGGCATTTGTTACCATAAAGGAGAAACTGATATGTGCACCAGTTTTAAGGTGTGCAGACTTCACCAGACCATTTGTTCTTGAGTTGGATGCTAGTGATTTTGGTTTAGGGGCAGTTTTGTCGCAAGAAAAGAAAGGAGGGCAACGACGGCCTATTGTATATGCAAGTCGAGTGCTGAGGCCCACTGAAAGGTACATGACTAATTATTCATCAATGAAATTAGAACTGTTTGTGCATGAATGGTCCATCAATGTAAAGTTTAGAGATTACCTCCTCAGTTCTAGATGCACAGTTTTTACCTACAACAACCCCTTCTGCTACAGCCAAATTGGGGGCTGTAGAACAACAATGGGTAGCACAGTTGCCGTTATTTGACTTTTATGGTGTCCCCAAGTGGATCCATTTAGACCAAGGTCAGAATTTTGAGAGTGACTTATTGAAGTGTATCTGTCAGTTATATGGAGTTGAGAAGTCATGCACTAGTCTGTACCACCCAAAGGGTAACGGGCAGTGTGAACGGTTCAATAGGACATTTGCTGCTTTTGCCCCATTGGCAAAACACTTTTTCAATAATCACAATGTTCAAAATCATCAGTTTCCCCAAAAAGAAAGACAAAAGAAACAAGTAAAGCTTTTGAAGTAAGTGTAAATTTATGTCTGTTAATTTTGCATGTGTGTGTGGTACTAGGTGTGAATGCTACTTGAAGGCTTGTGGAAGTTGAAGAGAGGTGCTTTGTTTTAGTGAGTAACTGGAGTGAGCCATCAGCTTTTGAAATCAACACGCTCTGCAATCGATACTGGAGAAAGGATGGCCGAAAGTGTGCTGAATAATCCCTCTTTGTCCAATTAATCAGGAGTACACCTTGAGGTCGAAAGCCAGCATGTTCATATAATGGCAGTGTATAACGATCAACATCAGGCTTTTAAAAAGCACAATAGTATCACAGAATAATCCCATGCAGACTGAAATGTAACACATTATTTTAGATTATTGTCGGATTTTTATTAATCTTGATTTTTCACAACTAGTGTGCTATTCCTGGGCATGTCAGACTGAACTGTGGTGCAAATACAGTCTTATGAAAGCACAGTCATACACAGAGACCAGCAGCCAAGTCAGGATAGTATTTTTTGTTAAGGATTTATTTATGGGCATTTTACGCTTTTATTTGGACAGGACCATTTAGAGCAAACAGGAAAGCATTGGGCAGAGAGAGAGAGAGAGAGAGAGATCAGCAAAGGACCATGAGACAGGATTCGAACTCGGGTCACTGCACTAACCACGAGGCTATTGGTGCCAAGTCAGGATATTTTTTAAATAATATGTTGCATTTGAGATGGTTTGGCACCAAACCTATCCCACAGAACACTTGGAATATACGGCATGTGTCGCATGGGACCACTCTATGATACTTTTGTGTTTTTTAAACGTATGATGTTGATTAGTGATGGTAAGTTCAGATAATTTTTTAATGACTCAACTCTTTGAATCATATTCATCAAAATGAATTTTACACATCTACTATGCAACATTTCAAATAAGAATATATATATATACAGTATATATATATATACAGTGCCCTCCACTAATATTGGCACCCTTGGTAAATATGAGCAAAGGTGGCTGCAAGAATAAATCTGCATTGTTTATCCTTTTAATCTTTCATTCAAAAAATTCACAACATTCTAACCTATCATTTAAGTAAAACCATGGAAAGCAGGGGGAAAATCTCTTTATGAAATAAATGTTTTTCTGTAGTTCATGTTGACCACAATTATTGGCACCCAATTATTGTCCTTTATTCAAGATAACAGCTCTGTATTTTCTTCTTTAATGCCTGAAGAGTTTGGAGAACACCTGACAAGAGATCAGAGACCATTCCTTCATACAGAAACTCTTCAGATCCTTTAGTTTCCCAGCTCCATGCTGGTGCTTCTTCTCTTCAGTTCACCTCACGCATTTTCTATAGGGTTCAGGTCAGGCAACTGGGACGGCCATGGCAGAAGCTTCATTTTATGCTCAGTGACACATTTTTGTGTTGATTTTGATGTTTGATTTGGATCACTGTCCTGATGGAAGATCCAACCACAGCTCATTATAGAACTTCTAACAAATGCAGTCAGGTTTACATTTTTTTATCTGTTGGTATTTGCTAGAATCCATGATGCCATGTATCTGAACAAGATGTCCAGGACCTCTGGCAGGAAAATAAGCCCACAACATTAAAGATCCAGCAGTATATTTAACCGTGGGCATGGGGTACTTTTTGTACCAAACCTGTCTTGAGTGTTTGCTGCCAGAAAGCTCTTTTCTTAGTTTCATCTGACCACAGAAGCCATTCCCATTTGAAATTCAAGTTGTGTCTGACAACTGAATATGCTGGAGTTTGTTTTTGGATGAGCAAGGAGGATTTTTCTTAAAACCCTCCTGAACAACATGTGGTGACGTAGGGGCTGTTTGAATTTTTTTTTTTTTGTCTTTTGGCCCCAAGACTCAACTAATCTCTGCAATTCTCCTACTGTGATCCTTGGAGAGTCTTTGGACACTTAAACTCTCCTCCTCACCATGCATTAGGACGATATAGACACACATCCTTTTCCAGGCAGATTTGTAACATCTTTAGTTGATTGGAATTCTTAATTATTGTCCTAATGATGGAAATTGGGATTTTCAATGCTTTAGCTCTTTTCTTACAGCCACTTTCTATTTTGTGAAGCTCAACAATCTTGTTCTGCACATCAGAACTATATTATTTGGTTTTATTCCTTGTGATGGATGATTAAGGAAATTTGGCCTTTGTGCTCCTCATATTTATAATCCTATGAAACAGGAAGTTATTGCTGGACAATATCATACTCCTAGTCATTCTAGTGTGCTAAATAAATGCAAATATGAATGGGAATATACTTCAGAGATATTTTACTCATTATAATTTCTACGGGTGCCAATAATTGTGCCCAACATGCATATGAGAAAAACATTTATTTCATAACGTAAGTTTCCCCCCACTTTTAATTGTTTTACTTCAATGAAAGGTTAACATTTTGTGAATTTTTTGAATGTAAGATCATAAAGATAAACAAAGCAGATTTATTTTCATAGCCGTCTTTGCTCATATTTACTAAGGGTGCCAATATTAGTGGAGGGCACTATATATATATATATATTAGATATGTTAGATTCCCAGCATAAGTTGCCACAGTGACTGAACTTGAGCGATGATAAATTTGCTTTATGGTACCAAATCAACTGACAATAAGTCAGACTAAATGAAATAAGCCTGGATTATTTAGTAAACTTGTTTTATGAAACAGGCCCCAGTCACGTATATTTAAAAAAAAAAAAATGCTTACTAAAAATGTGTGCAAAATGTGTGATATTCTTTAGTCTTTACTAAAGTGCATTCTAGTTATATTAACAGACTACATATTATATTTCATGCATCAGAGATACCTTTTTCTGAATAAAAATACATGGTTAATGTACATGTTATTTTATTTCTCAAATTATTTAGATGGATTTTTTCCCCATCACATGTTGCTTTGTATTTTGTTCAGGCTTAAACAGGATAATATAACATTTAGGTCCAAATATGCAGAATAATAATCCAAAGCTTGAGGCTAAAATGGCAAATATCTCCACAGCTACAGTAAATTTTCCAGGAGAACTGACATAAGCTGGTATAAATGTGATCCATACAGCACAGAATATGAGCATACTGAATGTGATGAATTTTGCTTCATTAAAGTTATCAGGCAGTGTGCGAGCCAGAAAAGCCAGAAGGAAGCACAAGACAGCCAGAAGGCCTATATAACCCAGCACAGCAGAGAAACCTATAACAGAACCCAGACTGCACTCAAGAATAATCTTTTCGTGATAATATTTCATGTTTTTGTAGGAAAAAGGAGGAGATATTGTTAGCCAAAGCACACAAATAAGAACTTGTATAAGTGTAAAACCAAGAACACTGAGTCGTTGTTGTACAGGCCCAAACCATTTCATGACATTACTTCCTGGAAGTGTAGCCTTGAAGGCCATTAACACCACTATCGTTTTCCCCAGAACACAAGAGATACAGAGGACAAAAGTGATCCCAAACGCTGTGTGACGCAACATACATGACCACTCAGTGGGCCGACCAATGAAAGTAAGTGAACAAAGAAAACAAAGAGTCAGTGAGAAGAGCAGCAGAAAGCTCAGCTCTGAGTTGTTGGCTTTTACTATTGGGGTGTCCTTTTTGCTGTAAAACAGTATGGCTACCAGTGCAGTTATTCCTACTCCCAGTAGTGAGAAAAAGACTAGCACTATACCCATATCTTCTGTGAATGACAAAAACTCTATAGCCTTTAACACACATTTATCTTTCTCAGCATTAGACCAGTATTCCCCTGGACACTGCTTGCAGTTATTTGAATCTGGAAAGGAAGTGGTGTTCACTGTAGTTAGAGACAAAGGGGAAATTACTTCACTCGTAAAGTCTCTTGATAAGAACCTGCATCCTTAACAACAGAAGGAAAACACAAACAAAACAACTAACCAGTTTTCTTTGGAGCTTTGAGATGGGCTGAAGATTACCTGTCTCGTTACTGATCTCTCCTTCTGCACATGGAATACAGTCATAACAGCAGACAGGTCTTCCTTTCTGTGCAGCCTTCCTTGTGCCTGGAGGACAGCTCTCACTGCACACAGACCTTGGTTTCTACAATGTACAATAAATTATACAAGCAGTGTTACACGGTATATATGAAATGAAGATAAATGTATCATTATTACCGATAATAAAATATTGGATCTTTACAGTATAAAATTATGCAGATATTGGATGGCACCTATTTTATTAAGAAATCATTGAAGAAAAAAAAACTATATAAAGCCACTACAGATTGATTGATTGATTCATCAAATTCATTGATTTGTTTACTTTTTTCAAACCAGCTAGAAGTTGTGAAATGTAAAATGTAAAATGCAAATGTTATTAATATGTTGTGTATGTGTGTGTGTGCGTGTGTGTGTGTGTGTGTGTGTGCACCTGGTATTCATCACGTTATGGGGACCAAATGTCCCCACAAGGATAGTAATACCAGTAAATTTTGACCTTGTGGGGACATTTGTGAGGTCCCCATGAGGAAACAGGCTTATAAATCATGCACAATGAGTTTTTTTGAGAAAGTAAAAGTGTGCACAGTCTCCTGTGAGGGCTAGGTTTAGGTGTAGGGTAGGTGTAGGGCGATAGAAAATACGGTTTGTACAGTATAAAAACCATTACGCCTATGGAATGTCCCCATAAAACATGTAAACCCAACATGTGTGAGTGTGTGTGTGTGTGTGTGTGTTTTCTTTCATGAACTTTGAAAAAAACATTAGAGCTCTGACAAGTATTCAAAAGTAGACATCATATAAAATCTATAGGTTAATACAAGCATTTCCTTTCTACTTGACATAACCCAATTTAAACTTGGAGCCAAATTATTTACCTCCAACTGCCCTCCAGCCCAAATTATATTTTTAGTGTTGAGCGCAAAGCGTTGGTCAGGGGGCAGTGAGGCATCATAGTATCCCACTGGCTTAAACTGTATTGATCCATCTGAATCCTGCTGCCAGTTCACAACTTCATATTGTGCTACAACTGCTCCAGTGCTGTCAAACCACACACGATCTCCTGTCTTTATTGTAGAATTTATATTTTTCAGAGCCTCAACCACCTAGTGAAATACAAGACAGTTCAGAGGCATTTTGATGTTACCAAAAACTTTATCCTCTCTTCTTTTTATAGCACTTTTTTACCTGCTGTGGTAGTATTTTCAGACTTTTTTCACAACCTCCTTTTTTTGTGCACTGGAGGAGACTGTGTAGTGAATATGCTACAGCATAAACTGCTTTGTAGACATTGCCTGAATATCTTTGTTCAGTCACATCTTCATTGTAATTTTTCAGCACAAGCAAATCCTGATATCTGCTGCAGTTTAATCCATATTGAGATGAATTCCCCTCTCTTTGTGAGCATGGAAAAGCTGTGTCCCAGAATGTTTTTGTGGCATAATCTGCAAACCCTTCAATATCATTTTTTCTAACTGCAAACCCCAGTGACCCTCCCAGTATATGAAAACTGTTTGGAGTCATTAAACTTTCTGCTGTTATCCAAGCCTCCACTCCAATCATTTGGAAGTTTGTAATGTTCTCATTACTTAGCTGATCAAACAGATTGCCCATCTCAACTTGAGAAAGAAATGCAACAATCACTTTTGCGGTGCCTTTTTTAATTGTCTCTACCACTTTTTGGAGTTTTTCAGGCTCTGTTCGATAGAATTTCACAGAGTACTCCACACAAATTCCCTCCTCCTGGGCTGTTTTCAGAAATATGGCCATTCCATTGTTTCCATAGTCATTGTCACTGTTCACAGCTCCCACCCAAGACCAGCCAAAGTATTTGACTATATATGCAAGTGCTCTGCTCTGGTGGTAGTCACTAGCAATAGTCCTGAAGAATGATGGGTAATGTTTCCTATTACTGAGACAATCACATGTAGCTGAGGGACTTATCTGAATAAGAAAGCAAATAATGAAACAGTACATAATCAGTATAGTATCACTATGGTCAAACCTCTACTATGACAACTTACCACTGGAATTTTAAAAGGTCCTGTAGTTCTAGACAGAATCACTGTAGCAGAAGACTCTGTTTCTCCTATGATAGCATGTATAGGAGACTGTCCATTGCATGTATCTCCTGCTGCAAACTCCTGGCCATTCATCAATGCCATAGTTGCACTCATTGAAGACAATCTTGAACCACATGTATCATAGATTCTGTAGCCAATTGAAACATTTGGGAGCAGACTTTCATTTGTGTTAATCTCCTCAATGGCAAATATCATCGTTTGAGCCATCCGAAAATCTATTAGATTCACACTGTAAACACATTTAATCAGTTCTGCATAAGTAAACAAATATAAATACATAAATGTACAGTATATGTACTACAAATGAATCTGTTTTTATTAAATGCATCTTTCCAGTGCAACATACATGGAACAAAACAGGCGTTGAGGTTTTTGTCTAAACTCAAATGATGGTATTGTTTCTTTACTGTGAATTGCAAATAGTGTTCCAATTATAAAGTCTCCATTTTTAGACAGCAGTGGGTATTTGGATTCTCCCATGATATGACAGATTGTCTTTTCTGCCTTTAAATTAATGGAATATAGGAAAAATAGGAGTATGTAAAGAAAGATGAGCATCCTACTGATTGATCTTGCATGCATCTTCAGGCAAATGCCAGTGATTTGATACTGTTTGTACTTTTGTAGACATCATTAATATGCATCATCCCACCGGACACAGCAAACAATAGGTGAAGAAAAAAAAAAGAAGTAGAAAAAAAGTTTCCTATCTTTGAAGAATGATTGGTAATCTTTCAAGCAGACAGTGGAAATTTAAATGTATTTCAGAATTTTAAGAGCCCTTTAAACAGGAAATGGGCACTGGGTTCTAAAACATCTAATTAAGAATGGAAATATATCAACAATTTACCTGTATAAATTTGTGAACAGGACAATTAAGATAATGATGATGATGATGATTATTATTATTATTATTATTATTATTATTATTAAAGGAATAAGGTAATATATTGTAAAACATGGAACATTGCATTTTCTTTTGATTTATGGAACAGTTGGGATATAGGGTAAATTAACTTTTTAATTTAACTTTTTAATTTTTTCAGACTGCCAAAATATAACAAAATGGGTGGCAATTTTGAGTAAATTGAGTAAAATTTATTTTATCTTTAAGTAAATAAATGATAAATAAAACTGCAGGCCGGTCCCCACAATGTCAAAAATTTCAGGTTTTACTATCCTTGTGGGGACATTTGGTCCCCACAATGTAGCAAAAACAAGTACACACACACACACACACACACACACACACATCTTCCAGCCAAGCTGTCTCAGACCGAGAGTTGATTTCCAGCTCAACAAAATTCCTCTGTGGGCCAACTTTTCTATCACAGTTATGCAATATATGTCACAAGATAGAGGATTATCATTGCAGCAACTTTATATATAGACAGAAAATGTCAATGTCTGAGAAAACAATATAGATCAAACAAAACTAATAACTGTTTTTTTTAGTAGTAGTTCTAAGAGCACAGACGAATGGGCTAAACGGCACACAGTTGCCCTTAGCAAAATAATTTATGGCAAAAATTGCAGCAGTAGCATCAAAACATGTAATTTATGCACCATGATCTCATAAGAATTCGTATGTATTTTACATAAATTGAGGTTCTACAAAACGTACATTTACTTACGTTTTCACATGAGGCACTAAAACCTACAATACTGATGAATTTACAGCATTTTAACGCACAATACTGATGTATTTTCAGCATTTTAACACATAACACGTTATGTATGAACAACTTTAATTAGTTTAAAAGCCTTTATTCTGTGATCTTCATCTTCATCCTGAGCAGCGACTCATTACTAATTCAAATATTGGCACTTCAGTAAGCTTTACAACAGGTTTATGGCAGAAAAATCAAACATTCATTGGCTCTTGCTTCCATTGTCACAGATTGCAACATGCAGTGTTTCTGGTGAGGTGTGTTTGAATGAGAAATGCATGCCTTCACTGAGTGGATCAGGAAAATAAACTGGATAATATTTTCAGTGACAACTTAACAACTTAAATTCTGCTCTGCACTGCACACAAATCTACTGTATTCCATCAGAATTGCTGCTGCAACTCACGGTCATTTGGACAGCTTTTGGTACTGCTTTTGATATTTTTGAAATAAATAAATTATTGTGATTAAACTTATCTTTTTGTCATGTTTTTATTTATACTGTAAATATTTTTAAGAAATAGTTATGGTTTGGTTTAGAGGTAGGCGTGGGATTAGCGACTAAAAATACGTATCTTTTTAATGCTATATTGTTACTAAAATGGTAATTTCACTGCAAATTTCAGTCAGTTACATTTTCTATGCTTTCTTTTTATATTCTCTATAAAATGGGTAGGTTTAGGTTTGGGGGTAGGTTAAAAAATCTAAATTGCTTATCGATAAAATTATAAAAATGCAATGACACAAATGTCTTAATGGTATAAAAGATTCTTTTTAGCTAAGTTTTCAGCTAAAAATAAGTCACCATTTTTATATTTTGAATGTTAAAATACATCCAAATTGTACGTTTCAGCATCAGTAAAGTTTTATGGTTGTAAACGTAATGTACAAATGTCTACGTGCAAAAAATAGACCAGGCTGTATTTATGGCATTGGCATTTACACTAAAGGAAAGAACCCAAAAGCTGGCAACAATTGTGTTAAATGGCCTATCTGATCTGCCTGCTTTAGCTTAATTTTAAGTTGGGTCCTCTACATGTCTCACACGTTCCTAACTTCCATCTTTCCTTGCTTTTAATCTTTTTTTTTTTTTTTTTACTTTCTCTTAGTATCTTAAAATATTTGGGTATGCTTTTGAGTAATACTATTGCCTTCCAAGAACTGGAAGAACTGTTTGGTTTGAAGTGTGTTACAAAAATTCCTGGAAAACCATGCCCTCAGACAAAGTACACAGTTTGATTATATACTTACGCCATTTCTCCAATCTTCAGAGTCACATGGTCCTTCAGAAATCATTCTAATATGCTGATTTATCTTATTTATTTTTATCATGTTTATCTTTATCTGTATCTGATTTATCTTTATCAGGACTCTTTGATTAATTAAAAGTTAAGCATATTAGAATAATTAAACGATTAGAAAATTCAGCTAGAAATGTACAACTGAAATATACATTTCTGTGATGTGCCTGCATTTGCTAATAGTTAAACCCTTTACATCCATCCTTGTTTCCAACATGTTAAAATTAAATTTGCCCATTGAAGGCTTTTTAATGCATTTTAAAATAATACATATGACATTTCAGTAATGAAAAGTAAACAATTTAATTATTTCATCTGATGTAACAAGTTGCATCATGTGTTTTGTTCACTCCCTTTGTTTTTCATTTCCATCTGTTCAAATGTTTATGACACTAATAGGGTGTAGCTTCCAGCTGTGCTTTGATTCATTAAAATAGTTACTTATTGTCCATGTTTGTGAAGACTCCTGTCAAATTTGCTCTCAGGTGAGTACATGCCACTGGAGATTTACGTCTGCCTGTTTTTTGCAGGTTGTAACCTGTTAAAGGCTTTGTTATGCTTGTCTGCACAAAATGCACTCCTAGTCCACAAACTTTCAATCATGTGATCATGTGTCCACATTACATGTGTCCATGAGGTCAGAGGTCAGAATCTTAAACTGAGTCAATTCTGGCAAGTTCAGTAACAATATTTACAGCCTAAAGTCACTAATAACTTTAAGTATTGAGTATCACCCAGACATTCTTTTTTTGACAATATGTTCTGTACAGTATGATTGAAATAACAGGCAACCTTTTCAGCATTTGCATGAGCCATGGCAAGGCCTAATTATCACAAGGATGACAGTGAACCCTCACACTTCATTCAGCACAGCAGTTTTCTGCCCTCTGCATACTTCCTTCTGATACATACCTACTTCGACAGCGGACAGAATCATGTCCACTTCTTTGATGGGCCTCTTCCCCAAAAAAAGTCAATGATTGGTTTCTTTCTGTTTCAGCATATCCTGCTCTATATGGGGAAAAAAAAAACTACTTTCCATGTATACTTTAAATAATATATCTCTAACATATTATTCAGAAAAATATAGGCTCTAACATCAACCTTTACAAAATTCACCAAGTTTCAAATATGTCATTTTCTTGTGATAGTTTGTGAACATAATAATCAAATCTGCTGATCATGTATTTATTTATTTATTTATTTTCTGAACAACCATTTACATGTAAGTCAGTTGGAGTAAAACATCAAATGTATTAGAATGAATTAAATTTTAAAGTTTAGGTGGAATGGTAGGTTTAAGGAAAGCAATTTCTAAATGGAACATGACTTGCTGTGGTAAGAATATACTATGTTATACCTTCTTGTACTTTTTTTTTTTTAATTCTGAAGAAATATCATGTACATGATATACATTTTACAGTCTGTTTTGAGTACAGAACTCAACTCACTTACAGGCACTGCCATTGGCAGCTTACTGTTCTGGTCTCCAGCGCCCTCTACTGATTTAAAACCAACATTAACATAAATGCATAAAAGTAGAGGCAATGCCACCACAATAAACACCATGATCATTCATAACACACACACACATATACACTATGATCACACTAATATATATATATATATATATATATATATATATATATATATAAATGACACACTTTTTCCCCCCCAATAAGCAATGAAAAGCAAATACAAATGGTTCAGTTATTAATATAGGCTTGAACAAGTTGCAATAAGATTGAGTTTGGTTACATTTTAAAACGTACAGACCTATAAAACTAATGAAAGATTAAATGAATTGTTTGTTTCAAAGTTGCTGGATTCTTTACACTTTTAATTTCTTTGTTAACCAAGTCATATACTTTAATTGTACCTTTGGCTTCTGCCCCTCACAGAAGCTCCTAATCATTAAATGATGTTCGAAAGAACAATTCTCCAAACACCTAAAGACAGCTTCTGTTCGCCCCTAATCATTCATGATGTAATGCTACAAATTATGTTTTTTTTTTTTTGTTTTTTTTTTATAATGACACTTGGGATCTTATTCCGTTGCCTAAGAAAACACTCACTTGTCAGCACATGCCTAACAGGCTGCCTTACACCTGTCCTACACCCTGAGGCCAACGATAAATTGGATAAGTAGAGCTGATTTTTTCCCTAAAGGCTTGACTGATTATACCACATCACTGCTTTGAACCATTCCTGTCCAATTAAATCAGAACCCTGGGCGAACAAAAATTAAATTATGAATTATGACATTTTGTTGACAGATTTTGTTGTTGTTGAAAGGCTCACAAACAATTCCTCTGCCCTCAAGACTAATCTATTTGTTTTGGCTGTTACAGTTGCTTTGCCTTAGAGACTAAAGTAGCTCAAGATTAATTACGCTGCTGACTGCTTGAGCCTTTGTTTTAATTGTTTTTGCTAGTTTTGATCAATGAGAAAATTTCAAGGTATATCAACTCCCTTTAATGCAATTTGATGTGTATCATAGGATGTATCAGGATGCATTGAGATATGCAGTGTTATTAAAATTCACTTTTAGCTAAATGTTAGCCATACTAATACTGTAGGTGGTGTAAGGAAAACCAAATACATAAAGTCCACCAAATGAAGTATTTAGAATGGTGCAGTTCTTCACCATGAGATAATTAATTATTTTAGGTAAATATTCCACACCTAGTATGCACTATTTATGTTGAGTATAAAGACAAAAAGGTTGGAGAATCATCGCTTTAACAAAAAGAAAAAAAAAAGTTGTGAAACACACTTTTGCTGTTCTGCTTCATGCTTCAGTCTGCAACACATACAAAAATCATATACAAAACACATACAAACCACATAGGTCTCTACAATTAATCATAATTAATTGCAGATAATGAACTGCAAGTGTAGTAATAAATAAATCCAGAATGTAGTGCTTAGTGTCACGGAATGTAGTTTTAAAAGTTGTTTTTTTTAGGCAAGAATGTACTTGTTTAGAATTCAAATATGCAGCTTGTTAGTAAAGATACCATCTATTTAAAAATTGGCTTTGACATTTTCAGAGATGTGAGCTCCAGAGTGTCAGAGGCTGCACTCATGAACTTGCCGAGAGTGGCCAGTTCTGCAATTTGCCGCTGGCTCTGGTGTTTTTATAGTGGTTAAACATGAGATATAATTTGTTTTGGATAAATCTAACGGGCAGTGTTTGGTCTCATTAATCTATTATTTGCTTCAGAGCAAATAGTTTTGGCTAAGGGCAAATTCTCATCAAGTTATATGTTATGTAACATCAATGCTGTATATCAGAGTGATGTACTTTTGACTGAATTGCCTAGCAACTTTTATGATAGCTGTTGTTGTTGTTTATTGAATATTTGTATTAAATAAATAATATTTAATACTGCGTTCCAGTCCATTTTTTATGCTCTTCACTCACAGACTTCCTTCTGTCTCGTTTACTTGGATATACATCATTGATTACACTGCATAAGTGCCCACTACTGGCGAAACCCTTGCAATGAGCTGAACTGGAAAGTCCTAAGCCATAGGTCTTCAATCTTGCTCCTATGGACACACTGTCCTGCAAAGTTTTTTTTCCAACCTGCTTCAACACACTTGGCCAATGACTTTTTAAGTGATCATGAAGAACTTGATCACCTGGTTCAGGTGTATTTCATTAGGGTTGGGGCTGAACTCTGCAGGAAAGGGGGTCCCCAGGAGCAGTGTTTTAGACCTATGATCTTTGATTACTTGGCATCTTCTTAGCATCTAAAATGAATCCACACATTCACACACACACAAAAATGAAGAGTCCAGCTGACTGAATTATTATTATTATTTTAAATAGATCTCATTTTGAATGTTCTATACAGGTCGAACTGAAAACTGAAATGACTCTGCCTTGCCTGTTTCCAACCTGATCACATAAAGAGGAACTGTGCGAATAGTCAGCCCAGCAATGGCAATCAGTTTGCACAGCTACGTCAATGTTCACTGACTTTAAAATAGTCGGCCCACACTTGGAGAGGGGTCGTTGAGTAGAGTGGACCAAATCCTCAAAAATGCAGTTATAAACCTAGTTTATGAAAGTGCCTGTGCGCAAGCTCCAGCTAAAGTTAAAGTGATTGCCCAGAATATGCAGACTCTTGAAGTGTTTGGTGAGTTGTTCTATGCACCCATGATATGAGTGATGATAGGTGATAGGAATGTTGGACTCAGGATCTATGGCATGTACTGTACTTTCAACACATTCTCACTCCCAACTCGTCAAATATTGATGCTTGGTCAGGACCCCTTTAGCGTAATTTTTTAACGCACAGGGTACTCCTTTAGTATCACTTTTTGACGTGCAGGGTCCTCCATTCTTTTCAGTTGTTTGCTTTAATTTAATGGTTTGCATGCATAAAAATAGAAATATTTTTATAACATAATATGTATTTTTTATAATTATATACTTTAATTGGAGCACCTATACCCACCCCTACCCTAAACCTACCCACTTATGAACAATATAAAACATGTAACAGGAAAATATAAGTACAGTCACAGGTATTTATTGCAAAAACTGGCCAAAAACAAGCAGTATAAAAGCATTAAAAACAAGTCCTGTTGCATTCCAAGTCTTCTAAAGCTATATGATATCTTTATGTGAAGAAAAGAGTAAAACATGAGCTTTTAATCACTGAAAATGATCCCTCTCCGTTAACACGCTCACATCTCATTCAAAAAGATACTCCCGAACCATGACACAGTCGGTCACAAGACACACAAGGGCCAATGGCATTTCACAACCAAAGCTGATGTAATGCTTCTTCTGGTGGCATTTTTTAAATTTGTGCACAGACTGCAGCACACGGGATGAGCTTACGGCGGATAGAGTCGGTGATCACATCTATTACTCTCAGAAATCAATAATTTTGCCTGGGCAAACTTGGAATACTAATACTTTTTGAATAAATTATGACTGTAGTTGTATTTGCCTGATATACCCTATGTTTTATTGACAAATGGTTAGGTTTAAGGGCAGTGGTTGGGTTACGTGCTCATAAATGTGTAAATAGTGTAATGTAAATAAAACTGTTGTGACTGTTTACATTGAAAAATCACACCCCAACATATATGCAATAATGGCAAAATGAGTACCCAATATATAATTTGATCATGACGATAACATTGACAAAAAGTGACGCCAAAGGGTCTTGACCAAGCGTCAATATGTGATGAGTTGGGAGTGAGAATGTGTTGGTACTTTCAGTGAAGTACTAGAGAGTTGAATGCTTAGTAAGGATGTGTTGCCAAAGCCCACACAATTGACACAGGAAATAATGTTGATAGGATGTGGAGGTAAAACAACCGAGCCAAAATGCATGTATGAAGTTCAGCTGAAAATGTCACGGTTCTCACATCTGCCGTGTTCTCAGGTCTCGTGATCTGCATGTTTGTCATGTGATGTCTGCTCGCTCAGCTGAGCTGCTAATCAGTCCGGCACAGGTGTCTCTCATTATCGCTGGCTTTAAATACTCACCTCATTCTCCTCTCCCTCGTCCGATAGTTCTTCCGGATCTCTGTTCCTGTTCCTGTCGTCTCTCTAGTCTGGTCTTCGTGTGGATTGTTCGTGTTGGATGTCGTCGTGTCTTCTTCGTGCCTGCACCGGATTCACGCCATCACCACGGGACTTCACTCCACGCTGTCACCAGCCATCTTGCCCCTGCATCACCCAGCCGAGAGCCTTCATCACCGTCACTGTGTTTGCTTGTTTCATCATTAATAAACTGTCATCACCCTGCATTTGCTTCCTCCACTCTTTTCACGTTACAGAACTATCGGACCAAAATGGAAGCAGCAGGCACCTCACAACCCACAATGGAAGATTATCTTCAGGATTGTATCTCTCGGCTGGAGAAACAGGAAAAGAGCACGAGCGATTCCGGTCAAGCTATCCGTGCTCTTGTGGTGCAGGTGTCCGAGCTGACCCAGCGTATGCAACAGTTGCAACTTCCCGCTGCGCCAGTCACGCCGCCCACGCCGCCCGCTCCTCTCGCAGCACCCGGACCATCTGCTGCGGCTCAACAGCTGGAGCCCCGCCTTCCCCCGCCGGAGGTCTATAGTGGTGAGCCGAATTTCTGCCGAGCTTTCCTCACTAAATGCTCGATGCATTTTGCGTTACAACCTCGCACATTCGGTAGTGAGGAAAGCAAGGTGGCGTTCGTGCTCACCCTATTGACGGGGAGGGCGGCGCTTTGGGGCACGGCGGTGTGGGAAAATCAAGATCCCTGTTGTGCCTCATTCTCGACACTCTCGGCCGAAATGAAGAGGGTGTTTGACCGCGCGGCTTCGGGGAGGGAGGCCGCGCGGACTTTGATGGATCTCCGACAGGGGGAGAGATCCGTCTCTGACTATTCAATCGAGTTTCGCACCCTCGCGGCAGAGTGTCAATGGAATGAGGAGGCGCAGTGGGATATGTTCCTGCATGGGCTGGCTGATCGCGTTCAAAAGGAGATCTACGCCCTGGATCTACCCGCTAACCTCAATGGACTCATCGACCTTGCTTTGCGGGTAGACTCTCGTCTCTCTCGGGTCGAGCGGCGGGGATTATCCGCTCGGCTCCCCCCTGGAGAGGGAGTTCCATCACGAGCCAGCGGCAATGACGCGATCAGCCCCCACGACGAACACGAACCCATGCAGGTGGGTCGAGCTCGGCTTTCCCGGGAGGAGAAGGAGAGGCGGAGATCCCGGGGCCTTTGTTTATACTGTGGAGCTCCGGGACATTACGCTTTTAACTGCCCGGTAAAAGGGCCAGCCCGACAGTAAATCTGAGGCTACTGTCGGGTGGGATCTCCGCTAAGAAGACCTCATCCAGCGTGACCTCCACGCTCCTTCCGGTTAGGCTAAGATGGCAGAATCACGATCTTCACTGCACTGCACTGCTGGACTCTGGGGCTGAAGGTAATTTCATGGACTATTCGTTTGCACATTCCAATCAGGTTCCCCTCAGTCCCCTCACCGACCCCATCGCCGTCAACGCTCTCAATGGTCAAACTCTACCCAAGATCACATTCGTCACTAAACCCGTTACTCTCACTGTATCTGGCAACCACAGTGAGAGTATCCCCTTTTACATTCTGGACTCCCCTCTTGCCCCCGTTGTTCTTGGACATCCTTGGCTCATCAAACACAACCCCCGGATTGATTGGCAGCTCCAGTCCGTGTCTGAGTGGAGCACTAAATGTCATGAATCTTGTCTTGTGTCTGCTTGTCCGTCTGTTTCTGTTTCTCTGTTTCAGGAGAAGGCGGTGGATGTGAGTAACGTGCCCGTAGAGTACCTCGACCTGAAGGAAGTGTTCAGTAAGTCTCGGGCTGCTTCTCTCCCTCCTCATCGTCCCTATGACTGTGCGATAGAGTTATTGCCAGGTACGTCTCCGCCTAAGGGCAAATTATATTCACTCTCTGTTCCTGAGAGGGAGGCTATGGAGAAATACATTTCTGATTCTCTAGCAGCCGGGTTCATTCGACCCTCCTCTTCTCCAGCGGGGGCGGGGTTCTTTTTTGTGGGGAAGAAAGACGGATCTCTGCGACCTTGTATTGATTACCGAGGGTTGAATAATATCACGGTAAAAAATACCTACCCTTTGCCGTTGATATCTTCAGCCCTCGAGAGGTTGCAGGGAGCGTCGGTCTTCACTAAATTGGACTTAAGGAATGCTTATCATTTGGTCCGCATCAGGAGGGGAGATGAATGGAAGACCGCCTTTAATACCCCCAGGGGGCACTTTGAATACTTGGTCATGCCCTTCGGTTTGTCCAACTCCCCAGGGGTCTTTCAGGCACTCGTCAATGACGTGCTGCGAGACATGGTCGACCAGTTCATATATGTCTACCTGGACGACATATTGATTTTTTCCTCGTCTCTCCAGGAACATGTGCAGCACGTCCGGCGAGTGCTTCAGAGGCTGTTAGAGAATGGGCTTTTTGTCAAGGCGGAGAAATGCGTTTTTCATGCACAGTCTGTTCCTTTCCTAGGGTACATCTTGTCGGCTGAGGGAATTCGTGTGGATCCAGCGAAGGTTCAGGCTGTGGTGGATTGGCCAACTCCAGATTCCCGTAAGGCCCTGCAGAGGTTTCTGGGGTTTGCCAATTTTTACCGACGTTTCATCCGCAATTTCAGCCAACTAGCCGCGCCTCTGACCGCCTTAACCTCCCCCAGAACGACGTTCAGGTGGTCTGACACAGCTGAGGCTGCGTTTGCCAAACTAAAGAGCCGCTTCGTTTCGGCTCCCATTCTCGAGACCCCTGATCCATCACGTCAGTTCGTGGTGGAGGTTGACGCGTCGGAGGTGGGGGTAGGTGCGGTTCTATCACAGCGTTCGGCCACAGACGACAAGATGCATCCCTGCGCGTTTTTTTCACATCGTCTGTCACCGGCTGAGTCAAATTACGATATTGGTAATCGAGAGTTATTGGCAGTCAAGTTGGCATTAGAGGAATGGCGTCATTGGCTGGAGGGGTCGGGGGTACCTTTCATTGTATGGACCGATCATAAAAACCTCGAATATATTAAAACTGCCAAAAGATTGAACTCTAGGCAGGCTCGGTGGGCACTTTTTTTCGGACGTTTTGACTTTACCATTTCGTACCGCCCGGGTTCCAAAAATGTCAAACCCGATTCTTTGTCGCGTATTTTTGACCACACCGATCGCCCGTCCACTCCCGAGAGTATTTTTCCTGAGACGCTTATCGTTTCAACTCTCACATGGGAGGTCGAAACGAAGGTGAAGACAGCCTTAGAAGGGGTAACGCCTCCGGTCGCTTGTCCACCGAACCGGTTATTTGTGCCAGAGGAATTACGGTCCGAGGTTATTCAGTGGGGTCACTGTTCTAATGTAGCATGCCACCCAGGAGTTAATCGTACCATACATGTGGTTAAGCAACGGTTTTGGTGGCCTCTTATGGCTCGTGACGTTCGCAGTTTTGTTTTGGCTTGCTCAGTTTGTGCCATTGGTAAGACATCTAACAGACCTCCAGATGGACTCCTTCAACCGCTGCTGGTCCCTTCGAGACCCTGGTCCCACATTGCGCTAGATTTTGTCACCGCCCTCCCGCCCTCTCAGGGCAACACGGTAGTTTTGACCGTGGTGGACCGGTTCTCGAAGGCGGCCCATTTTATTCCCTTGCCCAAATTACCCTCAGCCAAGGAGACAGCGGTGACTGTCGTGGACCACGTTTTTCGCTTACATGGCCTCCCGACGGACGTGGTCTCCGACAGGGGACCCCAATTTGTGTCCAAATTTTGGCAAGAGTTTTGTAGATTACTGGGGGCAACTGTTAGTCTCTCTTCGGGCTTCCATCCTCAAAGCAATGGTCAAACTGAGAGAGCCAACCAAGATTTGGAAAGAACTTTGCGATGTATGGTCACTAGAAATCCTTCCTCCTGGAGCCAACAACTCTCAATGGTGGAGTATGCCCACAATTCATTACCAGTATCATCTACGGGCCTATCACCATTTGAATGTAGCTTAGGGTACCAGCCACCAATTTTTCCTAGTCTGGAATCCGAAGTCGCGGTCCCCTCCGCCCACGCTTTCATCCAGAGGTGCCATCGCACCTGGACCAGAGCCCGCGAGACTCTACTCCAGGTGGGAGCGCGCACCAAGGCCAAGGCTGATCGCCACCGGTCAAGGCCTCCCGTATACGTCGTCGGTTCCAAAGTGTGGCTTTCTACCAAGAACATTCCGCTCCGATCCGTCTCGAATAAACTTGCACCCAAATTCATTGGCCCGTTTCCTGTCACCAAAATCATTAGCCCGGTGGCAGTCCGCCTTAAACTTCCTCCAGTATACAGGAGAATTCACCCCGTGTTCCACGTTTCCAAAATCAAACCCGTTTTTTTTCTCACGCATTAATCCGCCAGCCCCGGTTCCCCCACCGCCGCGACTCGTAGACGGGGAACCCACCTATTCGGTCAATCGTATTCTGGATTCTAGGCGGAGGGGGCGCGGATACCAGTACTTGGTGGACTGGGAAGGTTACGGTCCGGAGGAGAGAAGTTGGGTACCAGCCAGGGACATCCTGGATCACTCCCTTATCGATGATTACAATCAACGGGTAAGGCTATCTGGGAACGTCGGGGGACGTTCCTAGGAGAGGGGGTACTGTCACGGTTCTCACATCTGCCGTGTTCTCAGGTCTCGTGATCTGCATGTTTGTCATGTGATGTCTGCTCGCTCAGCTGAGCTGCTAATCAGTCCGGCACAGGTGTCTCTCATCATCGCTGGCTTTAAATACTCACCTCATTCTCCTCTCCCTCGTCCGATAGTTCTTCCGGATCTCTGTTCCTGTTCCTGTCGTCTCTCTAGTCTGGTCTTCGTGTGGATTGTTCGTGTTGGATGTCGTCGTGTCTTCTTAGTGCCTGCACCGGATTCACGCCATCACCACGGGACTTCACTCCACGCTGTCACCAGCCATCTTGCCCCTGCATCACCCAGCCGAGAGCCTTCATCACCGTCACTGTGTTTGCTTGTTTCATCATTAATAAACTGTCATCACCCTGCATTTGCTTCCTCCACTCTTTCCACGTTACAGAAAATGTATGGTGAGAGATGCTTAGTGCCTGTTCTAGTTTTGCCAGGACAAAGGGATGACCTAATCATCGGTAGCATTGCAATTAGTGTCTGTTCTAGTTTTGCCAGGACAAAGGGATGACCTAATCATCAGTAGCATTGCAATTAGTGTCTGTTCTAATTTTGCCAGGACAAAGGGATGACCTAATCATCGGTAGCATTGCAATTAAGTTCCTCCTGCACCAAATGAAGATCAGTGATGATTACTGGAGGATTCTGTCTAACAGTGTTTCAGAGCCATGCAAACAATTATTGGATGTCATGGCAAATACTGGAGCCACTGGAGAGGTGTTGGTGCTCCACCAGACAAGGTTGGGACTGTTAAGCTTCAGCAGTCAGTTACCCTAATGGCCAAACAAGAACACCTTGTCTGGGGAAGGCTGCCGAGTAGTACTGCCATGTCACCAGGAAGCACTGTAATTGTGGAAGCCACTTCTTCCAGAACCACGCCTGATGGGACATCATTGTAGGCTGTGTAATTACACCTCTGTGGGGAGATCGTTGGTTACCAACCTTTCATATAAGCTGGTCCCCCTTAAAATGAACCGCAAGTTGGCTGATGTGTTCCTGTGCCTTACTTTGGAAGATTTTGAGCTGTTGCAGGGTTTTAGTTACCCTCAGGTGTCCACATCCAAGACTATTTCTCAACCTGTTGATCTTGTGATCTTGTTGTTTTATCAAGGAAAATGCCAAAAGTAAGTGTTTTACTTCGTTTACATTGTGTAATATTACTTCATGATGATATTAATATGCTGTGTGCACCTAAACATTTCTCATAGATCTGAATTGCTATGCAGTGCTGAGGTGGAGGTTGCTTTTAAAAGGAAAACACTAGAAGTAAGTGTTTTATCTCATTTAAAATATGTATTTAAGTAAGTGTTTTACTTCATTTACATTATGCATTTTATAAGATAATATTACTTTATGATGACATTTATACATTCTGCGTGACATCTGCTTGCTTTAATGGGCAAGGAGTTACCATGGAAATGGGGTGGAAACTCAACTGTCGAGCAGCAAAACACGTCTCCCACTGTTGTTTTCACAAATTTCAGGTAAGTTTAGTCTCTAATATTACACAAATAGTACATACATGTGTTCCTGACACTTTCTTTCATGTAAATGACACACTTCTGTTGAATATTTACTTTATAGAAATGGTTTATTGTCTTCAGAAAAAGTCTGTTAGCATCTGAACTGTAATGCTAACTATAAGAGGTAAGTTAGGTTAACTATTGACTTGAGCTCTTGTTTATGAAAGTTTGGGCTTTGAATGTCATCTTAATTAACGTTACTTGCTGTTTTGTTTTTTTTTATAAAGGTTTTGCAGGCAATTTGTCATTGGATGAAAGGAAGTAAGCTAATTTATTTAACCTAGAAGTATGCAATATACGGTTAATCGGATACAAAATTAACATGGAGTGTGAAAATGAGCTGAAAATACTTTAAGCATGTTTTGACCTTTCATGGTAAACAAATATTGATTCCACTTGTCCTGTGACTTCAGCAGTTTCAGAAAAAAACTTCTATGACACAGGAAAAGTTCCTGATTTTAAAATTTCTGAAGAGAGCTGCTGACAGAGATATAAAAAACACAGGTGAACTGAGAAAGCTTATTAAATTACTTTATATGTATCTTTCTGTAACGCCACGCCAGCAGAGGGAGCCCTTACCCATGAACTGACTGTTGTTGCTCCCTCTGCTGCTTCATTGGTAACTTCCTGTTTGGTGGCCATAAAAGACAGGTCAAACCAAACAGGAGTTGTGAAGTATTGTTTTGCCTAGCAGACTCTACCAAGCGTTTCTCCACTGTTGTTTATCTGGTTTGTTATTGCTACGGTTTTTGTTCTTTTGTCATAGTTTAGTCTTTGTTTTCTGTCATAGTTTTGCTCCGTTCCTTGCCATTGTTTTTGCCCTGTTTGATAGCCTTGTTAATTTGATACTTTGGATTGCTCTCCCTGGATTTTGACTTTCTGCCTGCTTGAAGGATTATGCCAGTGCTCTGTCTTCGTTGCCACTGTCTGTTTGGATATCAACCCTGCCTGTATTAACCATGATCTGTTTGAATAAAGCCTGCACTTGGATTTTACACGCTTCCTACGAGTCCTGCCAGTTACAGAATACTTCGCCCCCTAAAAATCCTGAATCATGATTGCAGGTATGAACCAGGCAACTTCTCATCTCCTCTGCCTTCGTCAAGGTAACCGAGCAATAGAGGAGTATGTAGAGGATTTTTGTGGACTGTGTCATTTAGTCGATTTTAATGATATTGCTCTGAAGGACCTTTTCCGCTATGGGTTAGATGAACCCATTCGCTCAGGGTTACCTGGAGGTAAGATACACTGGACCCTTGTAACTTACATTGATTATGCACTTCGTTTGAGCGGCTCACCTCTTACCGTTGGGATCGCAGAGGAGGGACCCTGCAATCCCACAGTAACCCCCACACCACAACCAGGTCACGTCACATCTGCCAAGCCAAAGCCTGCTCACATCATGTCCACCAAGCCAAAGCCTGCTCAAGTCATATCTGGGATTATTCAAATTGCATCAGAGCACTCTCACACCATACCTGCCAAGCCACAACCTGCTCATGTCATGTCTGCTATACCAAAGCCCTCTCATGCCAAGCCTACCAAGTCAAAGCCAGTTCCTGTCATGCCTGCCAAGCCTGTTCAAGTCACATCCACCAAGCCAAGGTCTGCTCAAGTCACATCTACCAAGTCACAGTTAACTCACATCACGCCATGCCTGCCGCTCCAGGGCCTGCTCACGCCGTTTCAGAATCTGCACCTGTCATGGCCGCCGTTTCAGAATCTGCACCTGTCATGGCCGCCCTTCCAGAGTCTGCACCTGTCATGGCCGCCGTTCCAGAATCTGCACCCGTCATGGCCGCCATTCCAGAATCTGCACCCGTCATGGCCGCTGTCCCCAAGCCAGTCCACAAGATGGCCACCATCCCAGAGCCAGTCCACAAGATGGCGCCATCCCAGAGCCAGTCCACAAGATGGCCGCCATCCCAGAGCCATTCCACAAGATGGCCGCCATCCCCAAGCCTGTTCACAAGATGGCCGCCATCACCAAGCCTGTTTACAAAATGGCTGCCCCGTCTGAGCCTCATCAAGTCAGAATCATCTCACCCAAATCAACTCAAGTGATGCCTGATCCTCCGGTGTCAAGTCAAGTCAGGGCTACACTTTCTGTGTCAAGTCAAGATACAGCTGTTCTCCATGAGCCAAGCCAAGATACAGCTGTTCTCCAGGAGTCAAGCCAAGACACAGCTGTTGTTCTCCATGAGTCAAGCCAAGATACAGCTGTTGTTCTCCATGAGCCAAGCCAAGATACAGCTGTTGTTCTCAGCGAGTCAAGTTTCAAGACACAGCTGTTGTTCTCCATGAATCAAGCCAAGATACAGCTGTTGTTCCCTCCATGCGAGTCAAGCCAAGACAACAGCTGTTGTTCTCCATGAATCAGCCAAGAAACAGCTGTTTACTCATGAGCTGCCAAGATACAACTGCCTCCATGAGTCGCTCAAGATACAGTTGTCCTCTATGAGTCAAAACTGTCACAGCCAGCCCCCACGAAGTCGTTGTCACGCTGTGCCCCCACGAAGTCAAGGTCACAGCTGTTCCCTGCCATGAGTCGCTTTTCAAGTCACAGTTCTTCCCCATGAGTTTGCCGTCACAGCTGTTCCCCATGAGTCAAGTCAATGCTATTGTTGTTCCTGAGTCAAGCCATGTTGTTCCTGAGTCGTTTTTCCACGCAGCTTGCTGTTCTGAGTCAGTTTACGTCGCTCCTGGGTCAGAAATTACAGCTGGGTTGTCTATATTAAGCCAAGCCACAGCTGATTTCCATGAGCCAAGCCAAGTTACAGCAGATCTTCATGAGCCAAGTCAAGTTGCTGCTGTTGTTCCTGAATCAAGTCGCCACAGCTGACCTTCATGAGCCAAGTCAAGTCACAGCTGACCTTCATGAACCAAGTCAAGTCACAGCTGGTCTTCACAAGCCGGGTCAAGACACAGCTGTTCTCCCTGAGTCAAGTCAAGCCACGGCAGACCTCCCTGAGTCAAGTCAAGCCACGGCAGACCTCCCTGAGTCAAGTCAAGCCACAGCAGACCTCCTTGAGTCAAGTCAAGTCACGGCAGATCTCCCTGAGTCAAGTCAAGTCACGACAGACCTTCCTGAATCAAGTCAAGAAACAGCTGCGCTCCTAACAGCACCACTTCACAACTTGGCAGTTAGTACCGGGTCGTGCCAAGCCACGGCCGTCCTGCCAAAACCTCACCATGTCTCGTCTGACATCCCAAGGTCACGGCCTAACATGATGGCCAGCGGGCTGGACCCACCACTAGTATCAGTGCGGGCAGCAAACATCTCAGTGGCACCAGAGCCTTGTCACGTTCCGTCAGATCACCCAGTGCCTCGTCACGTCTCGTCTGTCTGTCCAGAGCCAAGTCACGTCTCGTCTGACTGCCCAGAGCCTCGTCACGTCCCATCAGATCACCCACTGCCTCGTCACGTCTCGTCTGACCGTCCAGAGCCACGTCACGTATCAGTTGACATCCCAAAGCTACGCCAGGTCTCGTCTCAGCTCCCAAGCCACGCAGAGCCCAAGCTCCCAAGCCACGCAGGGTCCACGCCCTCTAACCTCACAATCTCCATACCCTCAAGCCCAGCAGGCATCCCACTATCTTCTATGCTGCCGGTCTTGGCGATCGCCATTTTAAGTGTGTGGGCTACACACTGTACTCCAGAGGCCTCGTCAGACAACAAGTCCGCTCCAGAGGCCTTATCTAACCACAAGTCTGCTCCAGAGGCCTTATCTGACCACAAGTCTGCTCCAGAGACCTCGCCTGACTGCGAGTCTGCTCCAGAGGCTTCATCTGACCACAAGTCTGCTCCTAAGGACTTTCCTGTCCACAAGTTCGCGCCCATACCTCCTGAGGTGTCAGCACATGCTGTAGAACCTCCTAAGGAGGTGGTGTCCAATTATGAACTCACTGTCCATGTTTCTGCTCTGCCTGCGCCGCCACGGCTCCCAGCTCTGCCTGCGCCGTCTCGGCTCCCAGCTCTGCCTGCGCCGCCACGGCTCTCTGCTCTGCCCGCGCCGCCACGGCTCCCTGCTCTTCCTGCCCCGCCACGGCTCCAGGCTCCCCAGGATCCGACATGGTTCCATTGTCCAGGTCCACCATGGTACCACGATCTGCCACTGCTTCATGGCCCATCTTGTCTTGTGTCTGCTTGTCCGTCTGTTTCTGTTTCTCTGTTTCAGGAGAAGGCGGTGGATGTGAGTAACGTGCCCGTAGAGTACCTCGACCTGAAGGAAGTGTTCAGTCTCGGGCTGCTTCTCTCCCTCCTCATCGTCCCTATGACTGTGCGATAGAGTTATTGCCAGGTACGTCTCCGCCTAAGGGCAAATTATATTCACTCTCTGTTCCTGAGAGGGAGGCTATGGAGAAATACATTTCTGATTCTCTAGCAGCCGGGTTCATTCGACCCTCCTCTTCTCCAGCGGGGGCGGGGTCTTTTTTGTGGGGAAGAAAGACGGATCTCTGCGACCTTGTATTGATTACCGAGGGTTGAATAATATCACGGTAAAAAATACCTACCCTTTGCCGTTGATATCTTCAGCCCTCGAGAGGTTGCAGGGAGCGTCGGTCTTCACTAAATTGGACTTAAGGAATGCTTATCATTTGGTCCGCATCAGGAGGGGAGATGAATGGAAGACCGCCTTTAATACCCCCAGGGGGCACTTTGAATACTTGGTCATGCCCTTCGGTTTGTCCAACTCCCCAGGGGTCTTTCAGGCACTCGTCAATGACGTGCTGCGAGACATGGTCGACCAGTTCATATATGTCTACCTGGACGACATATTGATTTTTTCCTCGTCTCTCCAGGAACATGTGCAGCACGTCCGGCGAGTGCTTCAGAGGCTGTTAGAGAATGGGCTTTTTGTCAAGGCGGAGAAATGCGTTTTTCATGCACAGTCTGTTCCTTTCCTAGGGTACATCTTGTCGGCTGAGGGAATTCGTGTGGATCCAGCGAAGGTTCAGGCTGTGGTGGATTGGCCAACTCCAGATTCCCGTAAGGCCCTGCAGAGGTTTCTGGGGTTTGCCAATTTTTACCGACGTTTCATCCGCAATTTCAGCCAACTAGCCGCGCCTCTGACCGCCTTAACCTCCCCCAGAACGACGTTCAGGTGGTCTGACACAGCTGAGGCTGCGTTTGCCAAACTAAAGAGCCGCTTCGTTTCGGCTCCCATTCTCGAGACCCCTGATCCATCACGTCAGTTCGTGGTGGAGGTTGACGCGTCGGAGGTGGGGGTAGGTGCGGTTCTATCACAGCGTTCGGCCACAGACGACAAGATGCATCCCTGCGCGTTTTTTTCACATCGTCTGTCACCGGCTGAGTCAAATTACGATATTGGTAATCGAGAGTTATTGGCAGTCAAGTTGGCATTAGAGGAATGGCGTCATTGGCTGGAGGGGTCGGGGGTACCTTTCATTGTATGGACCGATCATAAAAACCTCGAATATATTAAAACTGCCAAAAGATTGAACTCTAGGCAGGCTCGGTGGGCATTTTTTTTCGGACGTTTTGACTTTACCATTTCGTACCGCCCGGGTTCCAAAAATGTCAAACCCGATTCTTTGTCGCGTATTTTTGACCACACCGATCGCCCGTCCACTCCCGAGAGTATTTTTCCTGAGACGCTTATCGTTTCAACTCTCACATGGGAGGTCGAAACGAAGGTGAAGACAGCCTTAGAAGGGGTAACGCCTCCGGTCGCTTGTCCACCGAACCGGTTATTTGTGCCAGAGGAATTACGGTCCGAGGTTATTCAGTGGGGTCACTGTTCTAATGTAGCATGCCACCCAGGAGTTAATCGTACCATACATGTGGTTAAGCAACGGTTTTGGTGGCCTCTTATGGCTCGTGACGTTCGCAGTTTTGTTTTGGCTTGCTCAGTTTGTGCCATTGGTAAGACATCTAACAGACCTCCAGATGGACTCCTTCAACCGCTGCTGGTCCCTTCGAGACCCTGGTCCCACATTGCGCTAGATTTTGTCACCGCCCTCCCGCCCTCTCAGGGCAACACGGTAGTTTTGACCGTGGTGGACCGGTTCTCGAAGGCGGCCCATTTTATTCCCTTGCCCAAATTACCCTCAGCCAAGGAGACAGCGGTGACTGTCGTGGACCACGTTTTTCGCTTACATGGCCTCCCGACGGACGTGGTCTCCGACAGGGGACCCCAATTTGTGTCCAAATTTTGGCAAGAGTTTTGTAGATTACTGGGGGCAACTGTTAGTCTCTCTTCGGGCTTCCATCCTCAAAGCAATGGTCAAACTGAGAGAGCCAACCAAGATTTGGAAAGAACTTTGCGATGTATGGTCACTAGAAATCCTTCCTCCTGGAGCCAACAACTCTCAATGGTGGAGTATGCCCACAATTCATTACCGGTATCGTCTACGGGCCTATCACCATTTGAATGTAGCTTAGGGTACCAGCCACCAATTTTTCCTAGTCTGGAATCCGAAGTCGCGGTCCCCTCCGCCCACGCTTTCATCCAGAGGTGCCATCGCACCTGGACCAGAGCCCGCGAGACTCTACTCCAGGTGGGAGCGCGCACCAAGGCCAAGGCTGATCGCCACCGGTCAAGGCCTCCCGTATACGTCGTCGGTTCCAAAGTGTGGCTTTCTACCAAGAACATTCCGCTCCGATCCGTCTCGAATAAACTTGCACCCAAATTCATTGGCCCGTTTCCTGTCACCAAAATCATTAGCCCGGTGGCAGTCCGCCTTAAACTTCCTCCAGTATACAGGAGAATTCACCCCGTGTTCCACGTTTCCAAAATCAAACCCGTTTTTTTTCTCACGCATTAATCCGCCAGCCCCGGTTCCCCCACCGCCGCGACTCGTAGACGGGGAACCCACCTATTCGGTCAATCGTATTCTGGATTCTAGGCGGAGGGGGCGCGGATACCAGTACTTGGTGGACTGGGAAGGTTACGGTCCGGAGGAGAGAAGTTGGGTACCAGCCAGGGACATCCTGGATCACTCCCTTATCGATGATTACAATCAACGGGTAAGGCTATCTGGGAACGTCGGGGGACGTTCCTAGGAGAGGGGGTACTGTCACGGTTCTCACATCTGCCGTGTTCTCAGGTCTCGTGATCTGCATGTTTGTCATGTGATGTCTGCTCGCTCAGCTGAGCTGCTAATCAGTCCGGCACAGGTGTCTCTCATTATCGCTGGCTTTAAATACTCACCTCATTCTCCTCTCCCTCGTCCGATAGTTCTTCCGGATCTCTGTTCCTGTTCCTGTCGTCTCTCTAGTCTGGTCTTCGTGTGGATTGTTCGTGTTGGATGTCGTCGTGTCTTCTTCGTGCCTGCACCGGATTCACGCCATCACCACGGGACTTCACTCCACGCTGTCACCAGCCATCTTGCCCCTGCATCACCCAGCCGAGAGCCTTCATCACCGTCACTGTGTTTGCTTGTTTCATCATTAATAAACTGTCATCACCCTGCATTTGCTTCCTCCACTCTTTCCACGTTACAGAAAATGTATGGTGAGAGATGCTTAGTGCCTGTTCTAGTTTTGCCAGGACAAAGGGATGACCTAATCATCGGTAGCATTGCAATTAGTGTCTGTTCTAGTTTTGCCAGGACAAAGGGATGACCTAATCATCAGTAGCATTGCAATTAGTGTCTGTTCTAATTTTGCCAGGACAAAGGGATGACCTAATCATCGGTAGCATTGCAATTAAGTTCCTCCTGCACCAAATGAAGATCAGTGATGATTACTGGAGGATTCTGTCTAACAGTGTTTCAGAGCCATGCAAACAATTATTGGATGTCATGGCAAATACTGGAGCCACTGGAGAGGTGTTGGTGCTCCACCAGACAAGGTTGGGACTGTTAAGCTTCAGCAGTCAGTTACCCTAATGGCCAAACAAGAACACCTTGTCTGGGGAAGGCTGCCGAGTAGTACTGCCATGTCACCAGGAAGCACTGTAATTGTGGAAGCCACTTCTTCCAGAACCACGCCTGATGGGACATCATTGTAGGCTGTGTAATTACACCTCTGTGGGGAGATCGTTGGTTACCAACCTTTCATATAAGCTGGTCCCCCTTAAAATGAACCGCAAGTTGGCTGATGTGTTCCTGTGCCTTACTTTGGAAGATTTTGAGCTGTTGCAGGGTTTTAGTTACCCTCAGGTGTCCACATCCAAGACTATTTCTCAACCTGTTGATCTTGTGATCTTGTTGTTTTATCAAGGAAAATGCCAAAAGTAAGTGTTTTACTTCGTTTACATTGTGTAATATTACTTCATGATGATATTAATATGCTGTGTGCACCTAAACATTTCTCATAGATCTGAATTGCTATGCAGTGCTGAGGTGGAGGTTGCTTTTAAAAGGAAAACACTAGAAGTAAGTGTTTTATCTCATTTAAAATATGTATTTAAGTAAGTGTTTTACTTCATTTACATTATGCATTTTATAAGATAATATTACTTTATGATGACATTTATACATTCTGCGTGACATCTGCTTGCTTTAATGGGCAAGGAGTTACCATGGAAATGGGGTGGAAACTCAACTGTCGAGCAGCAAAACACGTCTCCCACTGTTGTTTTCACAAATTTCAGGTAAGTTTAGTCTCTAATATTACACAAATAGTACATACATGTGTTCCTGACACTTTCTTTCATGTAAATGACACACTTCTGTTGAATATTTACTTTATAGAAATGGTTTATTGTCTTCAGAAAAAGTCTGTTAGCATCTGAACTGTAATGCTAACTATAAGAGGTAAGTTAGGTTAACTATTGACTTGAGCTCTTGTTTATGAAAGTTTGGGCTTTGAATGTCATCTTAATTAACGTTACTTGCTGTTTTGTTTTTTTTTATAAAGGTTTTGCAGGCAATTTGTCATTGGATGAAAGGAAGTAAGCTAATTTATTTAACCTAGAAGTATGCAATATACGGTTAATCGGATACAAAATTAACATGGAGTGTGAAAATGAGCTGAAAATACTTTAAGCATGTTTTGACCTTTCATGGTAAACAAATATTGATTCCACTTGTCCTGTGACTTCAGCAGTTTCAGAAAAAAACTTCTATGACACAGGAAAAGTTCCTGATTTTAAAATTTCTGAAGAGAGCTGCTGACAGAGATATAAAAAACACAGGTGAACTGAGAAAGCTTATTAAATTACTTTATATGTATCTTTCTGTAACGCCACGCCAGCAGAGGGAGCCCTTACCCATGAACTGACTGTTGTTGCTCCCTCTGCTGCTTCATTGGTAACTTCCTGTTTGGTGGCCATAAAAGACAGGTCAAACCAAACAGGAGTTGTGAAGTATTGTTTTGCCTAGCAGACTCTACCAAGCGTTTCTCCACTGTTGTTTATCTGGTTTGTTATTGCTACGGTTTTTGTTCTTTTGTCATAGTTTAGTCTTTGTTTTCTGTCATAGTTTTGCTCCGTTCCTTGCCATTGTTTTTGCCCTGTTTGATAGCCTTGTTAATTTGATACTTTGGATTGCTCTCCCTGGATTTTGACTTTCTGCCTGCTTGAAGGATTATGCCAGTGCTCTGTCTTCGTTGCCACTGTCTGTTTGGATATCAACCCTGCCTGTATTAACCATGATCTGTTTGAATAAAGCCTGCACTTGGATTTTACACGCTTCCTACGAGTCCTGCCAGTTACAGAATACTTCGCCCCCTAAAAATCCTGAATCATGATTGCAGGTATGAACCAGGCAACTTCTCATCTCCTCTGCCTTCGTCAAGGTAACCGAGCAATAGAGGAGTATGTAGAGGATTTTTGTGGACTGTGTCATTTAGTCGATTTTAATGATATTGCTCTGAAGGACCTTTTCCGCTATGGGTTAGATGAACCCATTCGCTCAGGGTTACCTGGAGGTAAGATACACTGGACCCTTGTAACTTACATTGATTATGCACTTCGTTTGAGCGGCTCACCTCTTACCGTTGGGATCGCAGAGGAGGGACCCTGCAATCCCACAGTAACCCCCACACCACAACCAGGTCACGTCACATCTGCCAAGCCAAAGCCTGCTCACATCATGTCCACCAAGCCAAAGCCTGCTCAAGTCATATCTGGGATTATTCAAATTGCATCAGAGCACTCTCACACCATACCTGCCAAGCCACAACCTGCTCATGTCATGTCTGCTATACCAAAGCCCTCTCATGCCAAGCCTACCAAGTCAAAGCCAGTTCCTGTCATGCCTGCCAAGCCTGTTCAAGTCACATCCACCAAGCCAAGGTCTGCTCAAGTCACATCTACCAAGTCACAGTTAACTCACATCACGCCATGCCTGCCGCTCCAGGGCCTGCTCACGCCGTTTCAGAATCTGCACCTGTCATGGCCGCCGTTTCAGAATCTGCACCTGTCATGGCCGCCCTTCCAGAGTCTGCACCTGTCATGGCCGCCGTTCCAGAATCTGCACCCGTCATGGCCGCCATTCCAGAATCTGCACCCGTCATGGCCGCTGTCCCCAAGCCAGTCCACAAGATGGCCACCATCCCAGAGCCAGTCCACAAGATGGCGCCATCCCAGAGCCAGTCCACAAGATGGCCGCCATCCCAGAGCCATTCCACAAGATGGCCGCCATCCCCAAGCCTGTTCACAAGATGGCCGCCATCACCAAGCCTGTTCACAAGATGGCTGCCACGCCTGAGCTTCATCAAGCCAAGATCATCTCATCCAAATCTCATCTCATCATATCTGCCATACCCAAAGCAAGTCACGTGATGGCTGATCCTCCGGAGTCAAGTCAAGTCAGGGCTACACTTTCTGTGCCCAGTCAAGATACAGCTGTTCTCCATGAGCCAAGCCAAGATACAGCTGTTCTCCAGGAGTCAAGCCAAGACACAGCTGTTGTTCTCCATGAGTCAAGCCAAGATACAGCTGTTGTTCTCCATGAGCCAAGCCAAGATACAGCTGTTGTTCTCCATGAGTCAAGCCAAGACACACCAGCCAGATACAGCTGTTGTTCTCCATCTGTTGTTCTCATGAAGCCAAGAAAACAGTTCGAGCTGCCAACCACTGCCCTCCATGAGTCAAGCCAATACAGCTGTTGAACCAAGTCACAACGAGTCAAGCCAAGTCACAGCTGTGCCCCACGAGTCAAGCCAAGTCACAGCTGTGCCCCACAAGTCAAGCCAAGTCACAGCTGTTCCCCACGAGTCAAGTCACGTTACAGCTGTTGTTCCTGAGTCAAGCCATGTTGTTCCTGAGTCAACAGCTACAGCTGTTGTTCCTGAGTCAAGTAAAATTACAGCTGGGTTGTCTATATTAAGCCAAGCCACAGCTGATTTCCATGAGCCAAGCCAAGTTACAGCAGATCTTCATGAGCCAAGTCAAGTTGCTGCTGTTGTCCCTCAATCAAGCCACAGCTGACCTTCCAGCCAAGTCAAGTCACAGCTGACCTTCATGAACCAAGTCAAGTCACAGCTGGTCTTCACAAGCCGGGTCAAGACACAGCTGTTCTCCCTGAGTCAAGTCAAGCCACGGCAGACCTCCCTGAGTCAAGTCAAGCCACGGCAGACCTCCCTGAGTCAAGTCAAGCCACAGCAGACCTCCTTGAGTCAAGTCAAGTCACGGCAGATCTCCCTGAGTCAAGTCAAGTCACGACAGACCTTCCTGAATCAAGTCAAGAAACAGCTGCGCTCCTAACAGCACCACTTCACAACTTGGCAGTTAGTACCGGGTCGTGCCAAGCCACGGCCGTCCTGCCAAAACCTCACCATGTCTCGTCTGACATCCCAAGGTCACGGCCTAACATGATGGCCAGCGGGCTGGACCCACCACTAGTATCAGTGCGGGCAGCAAACATCTCAGTGGCACCAGAGCCTTGTCACGTTCCGTCAGATCACCCAGTGCCTCGTCACGTCTCGTCTGTCTGTCCAGAGCCAAGTCACGTCTCGTCTGACTGCCCAGAGCCTCGTCACGTCCCATCAGATCACCCACTGCCTCGTCACGTCTCGTCTGACCGTCCAGAGCCACGTCACGTATCAGTTGACATCCCAAAGCTACGCCAGGTCTCGTCTCAGCTCCCAAGCCACGCAGAGCCCAAGCTCCCAAGCCACGCAGGGTCCACGCCCTCTAACCTCACAATCTCCATACCCTCAAGCCCAGCAGGCATCCCACTATCTTCTATGCTGCCGGTCTTGGCGATCGCCATTTTAAGTGTGTGGGCTACACACTGTACTCCAGAGGCCTCGTCAGACAACAAGTCCGCTCCAGAGGCCTTATCTAACCACAAGTCTGCTCCAGAGGCCTTATCTGACCACAAGTCTGCTCCAGAGACCTCGCCTGACTGCGAGTCTGCTCCAGAGGCTTCATCTGACCACAAGTCTGCTCCTAAGGACTTTCCTGTCCACAAGTTCGCGCCCATACCTCCTGAGGTGTCAGCACATGCTGTAGAACCTCCTAAGGAGGTGGTGTCCAATTATGAACTCACTGTCCATGTTTCTGCTCTGCCTGCGCCGCCACGGCTCCCAGCTCTGCCTGCGCCGTCTCGGCTCCCAGCTCTGCCTGCGCCGCCACGGCTCTCTGCTCTGCCCGCGCCGCCACGGCTCCCTGCTCTTCCTGCCCCGCCACGGCTCCAGGCTCCCCAGGATCCGACATGGTTCCATTGTCCAGGTCCACCATGGTACCACGATCTGCCACTGCTTCATGGCCCAGGTCCTTCACTGCTCCACTGTCTGCTATTGCTCCACGGCCCAGGCCCTCCAGTGTTCCACTCTCTGCCATTGCTCCACGGCCCTGGTCCTCCAAGGTTCCACTGTCTGCTACTGCTCCACGGCCCAGGCCCTCCAGGGTTCCACTGTCGGCCACAGCTCCGCGATCCAGGTCCTCCAGGGTTCCATTGTCTGCCACTGATCCAAGCTCCAGGTCCTCCAGCTTTCCATTGTTCCCCTGCTCCATGGCCCAGGTCCTCCAGTGCTTCACTGTCTGTCCCTGCTCCATGATCCAGGCCCACCTTCTCTGCACGGACCTGGCCCTCCGTCCCACCCCCTGTATTGCCTCTGTTCCCCCACCCCCTGGACTGTTGTTATGAGCGCCAGGAGTCGCTCCTAGAGGGGGGGATTCTGTAACGCCACGCCAGCAGAGGGAGCTCTTACCCATGAACTGACTGTTGTTGCTCCCTTTGCTGTTTCATTGGTAACTTCCTGTTTGGTGGCCATAAAAGGCACGTCAAACCAAACAGGAGTCGCGAAGTATTGTTTTGCCTAGCAGACTCTACCAAGCGTTTCTCCACTGTTGTTTATCTGGTTTGTTATTGCTACGGTTTTTGTTCTTTTGTCATAGTTTAGTCTTTGTTTTCTGTCATAGTTTTGCCCTGTTCCTTGCCATTGTTTTTGCCCTGTTTGATAGCCTTGTTAATTTGATACTTTGGATTGCTCTCCTTGGATTTTGACTTTCTGCCTGCTTGAAGGATTATGCCAGTGCTCTGTCTTCGTTGCCACTGTCTGTTTGGATATCAACCCTGCCTGTATTAACCACGATCTGTTTGAATAAAGCCTGCACTTGGATTTTACACGCTTCCTACGAGTCCTGCCAGTTACACTTTCATAATATATTTAGCCTATATCACCATGCATCTGTAATTTTCTTTTGCAAAATTATATATATCTATATACTTTTATGTATGCTTGTTAGATATTTTAAAAGGACTTTAACATACAAACACAAGTAACACTGTATATGAGCATTAAATCTAAAAATGTAAATTCTGTTATTAAACTGTATTGTTTTGTATATTCTATATATTATTTATTTTTTCTTTTCTGCATTTCACCTTTGCTATAGTTTACTTCTAATAAACCTGACATTGTATAATAAATATTGTTGAAAGATTGTTTATGTTCCAGATTGTTTGTGTTCCTTCCTAGAATCTTCCATTGTAATGGCCGTGCACCAGAGTTGGAGCATATCTCCTGTCGAAAAACATCTCTAGACATTATGACTACCATATGACTAGTAAGTAATACCTTAAACATACACTACCATTCAAAAGTTTAAGGGTCAGATTTGACATGTATTTGAAATAAGTCTTTTATGGCAACAACTGCTGCATTTATTTGATTAAAATACAGTAAAACTGTAATATTGTGAAATTACCATTTTTAAATAACCATTTTCTATTTCAGAATGTTTTAAAAAGTGATCTAACCTGATTTTGCAGCATCATTATGCTTACACCGTGTCTACACTGGACGCGAGTGGCACGACATGACAAAACACAGCAGAACCCATTATAATCATTGATGCTGTCTATACTGGATGCAGCGCGGGACGACACAACAAATCCCATACAGTAAACTGCTACCGCATTCTATTTATGACGAATTACATTTTACAATGTATTCGCATAGAAAACAGTTATTTTAAATTGTAATAATAAACATTACTGTTTTTATTTATGATCAAATAAATGCAGTTTTCTTGGTGAACATAAGAGACTTATTTCAAAAACATAAACAAAACTGACCACAAATATTAATAACACAAGGGATACAAATATTATTTATTCTAATAAAGTGCAAGACGCTCTTAAAAATATTAACATAAACAGATTTTTTTTTTACCTTTGGTGATTTGTATTGTATACCAAGAATGCAGTGCACAATGACGTAGATTGTCTGTCTATGCTAGATGTAAACCAGAGCGACCACTGAAAATCATTTGAACTTTGTGTCAGTACATGGTAAATAGAACGTGGCATCAGTTTGCTGTCAGGGATTTGTAGTGTTGCGCTGTGTCATCCAGTGTAGACAGCATCACTGATTATAATAGGTTCTATCGTATTGTGTCGTATGTTGTATGCATTTTGCTTACTGTGTTAAAACTGGTATGATGCCATTCATAACTAATAGAACTTTTCTATTTCAGAGACTGAAAATAATCAATAAAACACAAGGTAATGATAACTTATTTTAAGAATATAGTAAGACTAACAAGAATAAATAAAAATGCATCTGTGACTTCATATTGCTTCTTATTTTTCAGTGGATTGATAGCTCCAACACCAATTAAGCAGACCTGAGCAGCTGATCAAGGATCACCAGAAACTCTACAGAACATTGGTCCTCAATGCCCAGGACTGGAAACCAGAGTTGTAAGTCATCAATCTAGCAGTCATCCTGCCTCTCTGAATTGTCATGTTCAGAACATATTGCAGGAGATCTCAACATTGTCTCTTGAGGTCCACATGCGTTTTGCTCCAACCTAGTTCAGTGCACCTGAAGAAACTAATCAAGGTCTTCAGTTTAACTATAAATTTACCTAAACTATGGGTGTGTATCTCTCAGGTCCCTTGATCATTACTTGACATTACATGAACTTCCAAAATGCAGTTTAAATGCGGGTTCAAACGATCCCAAATGTGGTTGTAAACGATCCCAGCCAAGGAAGAAGGGTCTTATCTAGCAAAACGATCTGTTATTTTTATAAAAACAATACAATTTATATACTTTTTAATTTCTAATGCTCGTCTTGTCTTGCTTATCACAGCCTCTATTTTTGTTCCAGTTCATGACAGTTGGGGTATGTTGAAAAACTCCCATCTCATGTTCTCCCTCAACTTCAAAATCGCCCAATATCGCTGTTTTACCTTTTTTGTTAAGGGTGTTTGATCTTCTATGCATGTTCACTTTGCAAATACTGGGTAGGTACTTCTGCAGTGATGTAGGATGATTTCGGAACTATTTTTCAAGTTGAGGGAGAAAATACGATTGGAGTTTTTCGACATACCCTAACTGTCTTGAGTCAGAATACACAGAGTTCAGGGAGAGAAAGGCAAGACGAATGTTTGAGATTAAAATAGGGTTGCACGATTAATCGAATGCGTTTATGAGGCGCGCTTAGTCAGTAAAGCCGGTACTTTGATTAGTAGTAAAGCTCCATCACGTGCGTTCAGCTGGAGCGGCAATTAATACACAGAGCCGTAAATCACTGACAAGCTATGCCAAATCGCGCTCATAATCGAATGCGATTCATCTGCGATTATGAGCGCGATTTGCCGTAGCTTGTCATTAAAAAGTATTTTAAATTGTATTCTTTTAATGAAAATAACCGATTGGTTCGCTAGATAAGACCCTTCTTCCTCGGCTGGAATCATTTACAATCGCATTTGGGATCATTTGAAGCCGCATTTAAACTGCATTATGGAATTTAAGGGTGCTTTCACACCTGCCTCATTTAGTTCGGTTGAATCGCACTAGAGTTCGTTTTCCCTCTTGGAGCGGTTCGTTTGGGCAGGTGTGAATGTAGCAATCGCACTCAAGTGCGCACCAAAAGCAGACCAAAAAAGCGTACCGAGACCTCCTTGAAGAGGTGGTCTCGGTACGCTTTCAAACGAACTCTGAAGCGGTTCGTTTGTGGTGAGAACATGATCCGAACTCGAACAGACCCAACTGCAAAAAGTACTGCACCTTTTTGGACTAATCCAGCTGCCGTAATCAGCTGCGCTGTGCATTATGTGATGAGGACAAGTATTTGTTGACAGTTAGCACTTTAGCAACATAGCCCCATGGCAGCTTGCGGACAAGCTGAGATGGAGTTGTGAGAAGGTGCGGAGCCTCATAGAAATTACAATCATAGAAATTACAGGGATACAATCAGCCAGCACAGTCGTCTCTCCATACTAAAAAGCGGCGTGTTGTCTGCCGGCTTTTTTCTCCTCTCTTTGTTTACTTCCGGGAGTTCCATTGGAATTTTCCCGCACGTTAATTCTGACCAATCGAAAAGCAGTTTAGGAAATACGTTCAATGACACATCTGGCCAACGAGTGATGTGGATCTTGTCACATGACTGCATTTTGGTTGGTTTCAACTGGTTCGGACCAGAGCAATCAGTGTGGTGTGAAAAGGACCCAAAACGGGAGAAAAATGCTACAATGTATCATTTGTTGCCCTTGGTCCGGACCAAATGAACCGAACCACAGATGTGAAAGCACCCTAAAAATCGGGGCACCATACCAGTCCATGCTGAAATGTTTTCCTCAAAAAACATAACGACTGAAGAAAGAAAGACATGAACATCTTGAATGACAAGGGGGTGAGTACATTATATGTGAATCTTTGTTTTGGAAGTGGACTTCTCCTTCAAGGGATGCCTTAATCACAAAATTTTTTACTGTGCACTGAAATGTGTGCTCCCTAAATAGCTGTGAAAACCAGGAGGCATCGATGCTCACTACGTTCCCTTATAGGAAGTTTTGAAGCTCAAAACTTAAGAGATAATTCACTACAAAATGACATGTGACCGATTTTAAAACACAAACCAATATCATATTTCAGCATAAACATACATCACTAGACAGGTAATATCTAATCTAGCAAAACAATTTATTTATGGCTAATCTAACAATTTATTTATGGCTGAAATCTTGCACATTCATGTAACAAAGTATTTATCATAATGTACTGTAAATAGCATTAAAAGAGATATTCATTTTAATGCTGTGTGTAAATATCAGTAGTGATGCTGTACAGTGAGGATGGAAATAGTCACCAGTGTGTAGTAACCTACTGTCCTTATCAGTGTCTGAATTTGTGAACACAATTTATCAATTCACAACCTAGCAAACTATTAAGGTGATTGAGACGCACCCTCTGTATGACAGTGGACTTTGAGGGCCAGAGCTGAGAAGAACCCCTGACACACTAATTAGTTAATAATCACTCATGAAGAATGAGTACACTTTCATTTGAACAGAAATATGCAATATGTTACTCATATTCAGTGATGTTATTTTCTATTTCCTTTTGTTTGTGTGTCAATCACAGCTAAATTAAACGAAAGGCCATTCAGCCACAGGTCACTGCATCCTTTGCTGTGTAAGTCTTTTTTTTTTTCTTTTTTGAACATGTTCTCAGTATGTATATATGTTTTGGCTTTTATAACCATTTTAGGGATCACTGTTTCAGTACGGTTCTTATGTACTATCCATTTAACATTTTAGCAGCTGAATTCTTTTTAGTACTTGCATAGTAATTTTAATTGTACTACATTTGCGATGCATATATAGGAAGTGACATAAAACTGTGTTGAAAATTCTAGAAAATTGTTCTCATGCTGTAAGTCAGTTCCCACTCTTTTGTATATTTGTTTGTTTGTTTTTAACATTTACATTTTGGTTCTCTTTCTCATTTTAGATGCTGGAGAAAAAGCAGCCAGGCTAAAGCATTTAAAGTGGAAACTTTTGTCGTGGCTCAAAAATCCAGGATTGGGATGGTGGAAGGAGCAGAAGAAGCAGAAGACCAGAGATCTACAGATGCCCCTGAGGGAACCGTTTAACTAATGTGTTAGTTAAACCAAAAATTCTCAGCCCTCACCTTCATGTCTTTCCAAACCTGTAAAACTTTTCGTCATCTTTGAAACATAAATGTAGATCTTTTTAATGAAATCTGAGAAATTTCTGTCCCTCTATTTCACAGTTTATGCAACTACCACTTTCAAGCCACTTTCAAAAGGTAGTAAAGACAGCATTAAAGTAATCTGTGTGACTCCAGTTGTTTAACCTTAATTTTATGAAGTGATGTGAATGGTTTATATGCACAAAAAACATTGCATTTTTATTCACACACAAAAAAAAAATCTTATGGTGCTTTTGTGAAAATGCGTTGGAGATACCTAATTTATGAATAAAGATGTAATTTTGTTGTTGTTGCTGTTTTTTGCATACACAAGACATCTGTTAAAATATCTTTATTTGCATTCTGCACAAAAGTTTCTTATGGGTTTGGAGTGACATGAGAGTAAGTAATTAATGGCAAAATTAGCGTTTTTTGGGTGAAATATGTTCTAATGTGGTTAGAATTGGTCATTGTCCTGTTTTATAAACATTTTCATTATTTCAAATATTATTGTTTTGAAAAATCAGTTTCAAAAAAATACTGCTCCTTTGAAAGTTCTATTTCGAAGAATACTGAAAATATGTTTTCCACCAAAAATATTTTCCACATTGATAATAATCAGAAATGTTTCTTGAGCAGCAAATCATATTAAAAATGTTTTCTGAAGGGTCATGTGACACTGAATACTGGAGTAATTATGATGAAAATGTAGTTCACATGAATAAATTACCTTTCACAATGTATTCATATAGAAAACATATAGTTATATTTTATAATTTTACTGTTTTTACGGTATGTTTAATCAAATGCAGGCTTAATTTGTGATCAGAAAAGTGTTTTTTACTTGAAAGAGGTATTTAATGTGTCAATAAATGTTTTAGTTCTCTTTTGTGAATTGTCTTATTTTTAATATGAGATAAATATAATCATGAATTTACGGTTGAAATTCGGCCTGCAAAAGACGTCTTTTTAACTTTCACTTTACAACCACATTTAGACGTAATTTGGACATATTTTTATAGACGTCTTTTCGACGACTTTCACTTCTTTCACTTTTCATCCAAATTTTCACATTGTTTAGACGTCTGGCATTGTCGTCTTTTAGACGTCTTTTCGACGAGTTTTTGCTGGGTGGGATTGCAGTGCACACAACAATTTCTCAAAACCTGTTGTGTAAACGCATGAATAAATAATTTACAAATATTTCTGCATCCCCTAATCTAAAGTGTAAACTACTCATCAGTTGTAAATGTTTTACAAACCTGAGGTTGTGTGGGTATACATACTGGTGGGGAAAATCTACGTGTCACAAATCTGGTCGGTGACCTGCGGTCCGCTCACCACCAGATGTCGCTCTCGTTCCATTATCACACTCAGACTGTTGCACTACACCCCGGACTGCATCTCCCACTATCCACCACGCTGATTGCGCCATACACCTGTGGCCAATCAGCAACCCTATATAAGCCCCGGATTTTCACTTGGCAAGCACCGAGTATTGTGGAGCGTAAGTGTGGAGAACTTTATCAGTCGCGTTTAGCGCTCTCCAAGTGCTAGCACTGTTTACTAGTTTTCTTAGTTTCCTAGTACCTGTATTTCCTGTGTTTCCTAGTCTCCTAAGTTTCCTAGTTCCGAGTTCCTGAGTTCCTAGTTTCCTGTGTTTAGTATTCTCGCCTGGCTATCTCGTTTCGTCTGTCTCGCTGCCTGCCTTTCTGGACTATTGCTCGTTATAAGGATTATTCTTCTGTCGCACGTTATGGATTATGTTCGCCGTTGATCGACCCACGCCAGCCTCACGGACTTCTCTTGTGCATCCTTCCGTTATACCTGTTTGCTGTGATTTTGACCCTGCCTGTCTGACCATGTCTTTGCCTCGTCCATTAAATAAAAGCTCGCATTTGGATCCCCTCGCCTCTCGTCTCCCTCTCCACGTTACACTACGAATGATGAGTAAAACATTTACAGCTGATGCATTGTTTACTCTTTAGGTTAGGGGATGCAGAAAGATTTGTAAATGATTTATTCATGATGTGATCTTCAATGGAGGGTAAACATTTCAATGATTGACATTTCAATTATTTAAAATTGATTAATAATATGTTAACTAGTAACTTATTAACCATTGACTAAGGATCTGTTTGATATTTTCATGATATGCTATTTTTTTTAAAGATAACTTGCGACAGATTTGTAAATCGTTAGCATATTACTTAATCATTTGTGAACGTATAGTGATGTTTTGTAAATTATTGGTTCATCATTATCTAATCACTTGTAAATTATTTATAACTTAATCTACAAAGCATAGATTAAAATACTAACATCACATATTAATCGTTTATGAATGCATAGTCATGTTTTGTAAATGATTAGTTAATCATTAACTAATTACTTGTAAATTACTTGTAAATGAATTAACAAAACATACACAAATTGTTAGCATATTGTCAGGGTTTTGTCACTTCTGTCTAGTTTATTCATGGGTTTTGTGACAGAGCCCTGGCACTCCCTTCTTGTCTTGTTTCCTTGTGAGCATGTGGCTTCGAGTGTCGTCGAGCCGTGTGCTCTTTGTGTGCATTGTTTCATGTTGGAGCGCAGTGTTCGGATCCCGGCACTCATGTCTTGTTAAGTTTCGGTTTTGTGTCGGGGTTCGGACACTCGCGCTCCATGTTCTGTCATGCTGTGGGAGCGTGTGGTCTCGAGTTTTCTCGGGCTGTGCGCTCCTCTGTCCATGTGTGTTTTGTTTTGTTTGGCACGTGGTTCGTGTCTGGCTGCGTGTTTTTTCGTTGCTCTGTTGTGTTGCATGCCGCTCATTTTATGGCTGCGTGCTTGCGTTTGTTTTGCCTTGTGTTGTATGGCATGCAGCTTGTGTTGTTCACTGGCTGCGTGCTTTTCTTGTTTGTCATGTTTAATGTGAACACGTGACATGGCAGTGGCACATGACACTGCAGTGGCGGCTGATGTGGCTGCAATGCCTACAGAAGTGCTGGCCGAAGAGGTTCCAGCGCCCCCGGTTGTGGCAGTAGAGACTGCAGCTTCCCCAGTGGTGGCCGTAGAGGCTGCAGCACCCCTAGAGGCGGCCGACAATGCTGCAGCGCCCCACTCTCAGAAACGGAGGAGGAGGAGGAGAAAGAAGACTTCCTCCAGCCTGCAAGACTCTGAGGTTGTCCCAGAGCTCACTGCCGACCGAGGGGCCGTTCTAGCCCTGCCCAAGCTCCTTGCCCTGCGGGCTCCTCCCAGGCTCCTTGCCCTGCCGGCTCCGCCCAAGCTCCTCACCTTGCCGGCTCCACCCAAGCTTCCTGCTTTGCCCTTGATGCTGGCTCCTCCCTCGAATGCCCAGCTGGCTCTGGCCTTGATGTCAGCTCTGCCCCGAATGCTTGCCCTGCCGGTTCCATTCTGGATGCAGGCTTTGCCCTTACGGCCTGCCTGGCCGGCTGCATCCTGGCCATCAGCCAGGACTCTAGAACTGCTGGAGCCTCCCTGGTCTGTCCCTCCAGCCCCACCCTGGCCTTCGGCCAGGATTCTAGAACCACCGGAGCCTCCCTGGTCTGTCCCTCCAGTCCCACCCTGGCCTTCAGCCAGGACTCCAGAGCAGCCGGAGCCTCCCTGGTCCATCCCTCCAGCTCCGCCCTGGTTTTCTGCCGGGACTCTGGAACTGTTTGAGCCTCCCTGGCTTAACCCTCCCGTCCCTCCCTGGAGTCTTCTAAAGACTTCCTGGGCTGTCTTGCTTGCACTGGCTTGGCTTCCCTCCCTCCCACCCTTCCTTGTCTCTTCTGTTTGACCCCTTTTCTGTCTGTACTGTCATGTTTATGTTTGTGTTGGTCTTGTTTTGTCATGTTCTTGTCTTGTTTATGTTCTCCTCAATAGGGACACCAGGAGGCGTCCCTTTGGGGAGGGGGTAGTGTCAGGGTTCTGTCACTTCTGTCTAGTTTTTTCATGGGTTTTGTGACAGAGCCCTGGCACTCCCTTCTTGTCTTGTTTCCTTGTGAGCGTGCGGCTTTGAGTGTCCTCGAGCCGCGCGCTCTCTTGTCTGTGTGCATTGTTTCATGTTGGAGCGCAGTGTTTGGATCCCGGCACTCATGTCTTGTTAAGTTTTGGTTTCGTGTCGGGGTTCGGACACTCGCGCTCCATGTTCTGTCATGCTGTGGGAGCGTGCGGTCTCGAGTTTTCTCGGGCTGTGCGCTCCTCTGTCCATGTGTGTTTTGTTTTGTTTGGCACGTGGTTTGTGTCTGGCCGCGTGTTTTTTTCGTTGCTTTGTTGTGTTGCACGCAGCTCATTTTATGGCTGCGTGCTTGCGTTTGTTTTGTCTTGTGTTGTATGGCATGCAGCTTGTGTTGTTCACTGGCTGCGTGCGTTTCTTGTTTGTCATGTTTAATGTGAACACGTGGCTAGTAAGTGTTCTCATTAACTACGTGTTTGTGTCCTGTTCTGCACATGGCTAGTGATTTGGTTTTGCTGGCCATGTGCTTGTGTTTTTGTTTTGTGTGAGCACATGGCTTTTGTTTTGTTTCTGTGTGCCATGTGCTCTCTTGTCTAACCCCGGCCACCTTGTTACCTGATTATTGGTTTATTTGCTCCACCTGTCTTCCCTCGTTACCCTCCTCATTTCCTCCCCATTTATTCTCCTTGTGTTTGGAGTCCAGGGCTCGTTCGTCAATGGAGTTACCCTGTTGTGTCTTGCCTGTCCTGCCACTTGCCAGTTGTCTGTTTCCCCTGTGGGGTAGTTTTTGTTTGTTTTTATTTTTTGTTTATAAAGAGCCCTTATCATTCCTGCATTTGAGTCCTCGCATCATCCCTGCTACCCACACCCTTGACACATATCACTTAGTAATCTTTTATGAATGTTTTGTAAATGATTATTTTATCATTAACTAATTGCTTATAAATGACTTACAACTGAACGTTATTATAAAGTCTTACCCAACAGTCTATACTGTAAAGGATCGAAACCTTCAAACAAACATACGAGGACAGCAAATCAAAAGTGGTGCATCGAAATTTGATTCTGGACATCAGCCTCAGTCTAATGCTGAGTCTTGTATGTGAGTTGTCCGATTCATTGGAAGAGGAGGGTTCTGATGATAGAACGAGGGCATGGGTGCTTGATGGACAAGACAAAATGAAGGGCCTATGGGTGATGTTCTGGAATCTGATCATTTAGTCCGAAGTCGAAGAAGTGTCTGTGGTCAAGATCCCAGTGAACTGAGGCTGTTGGGGAATGTTCTGATAAAGTATCTGGGATAGAGACTGAATCTCCTGCTAATAACCCAAATTTACCAACAAACTGCGAATGACTTTCATGCTAACAGTATTCCTGACACACGAGCACAAATTCCAACTGACACACGGGGTGTTAGGACCCGTGCAGGAAGGGTGGTCAAAAAGTTTGATTGAGTCCATGGCACAGAGGCCACTTTAAATACAGAAAGCGCAAAGAGATCAGAATCAGTTTTTTTTTTTTTTTATTTTAAATATGTATTTTATTTTTCTATCACAATATTGTGAAAGGGTATGTGTGATATATGAATTTCAATCAGGTGCAGTACAGACCAGATTATTATATGTTGTACAAGGCAACATACTGTTCTGAGAACATCTAAGACTTTATCAGCCTTGAACTTTTCTTAACCTAGCAAGTCGGTAACTTATCATGTTGAACTGCAAATGAGATTTGTGGAAAATCTGGTTCTACTGGATAATTTAGGTCAGGATATTACTGAAATTTTATTAAGTACCCAACACTCAAAAATATTATGTAGGATTATGTAACAGTGTAGGATTTACCAGGACCACACATACACACTTAGAACATACACTCTAAAAATAAAGGTGCTTCACAATGCCATAGAATAACCTTTTTTTTTTTTTTTTGTCTAAATGGTTCCATAAAGAACCTTTAACATCTTAAGAACATTTCTATTTCACAAAAGGTTCTTTGTTGATGAAAGAAGGTTCTTCAGATTATAAAAAGGTAAGAAAAAGATGGTTCTTTAAAGAACCTTTGGCTGAATGGTTCTTTGTGGAACCAAAAATGTTTATTCTATGGCATCGCTGTGAAGAACCTTTTTCAGCTAACTTATAAGATACAGCTTACTTCTTGGTACAATATTGTCCACAAAATTTGATTAAGTAGGTACGCAGACACAAATATAATGTCCTTCTGCCTTATTTCTCACTGACCATTTAAAGGTTATTCTCAATAAAATCCAACACTATAGCATTTTAAAATAACCTTTTACATAGTAAGTGTTGTAATCTAATACTGAGAATACTGGGAGAGCGCATCATGGGTGCTCTTAGCATGCAGTAGTGGCAGTCTCCAGGTAATATTAATGTGAAGACAATGAAAACTATAGCCTGGAGCTATAATTAGTATACCCCTGTTCCCTGTGTGTATGTGTTTAAACATAGTTATTGCAGCAGTTATTGTGACATTTATTATGTTTTGTAACATTTATTATGTTGAGCTCTGATTTGTCCTGTTCTGTAATTTGATCTTTTTTCATTCCAAAGCAATAACAGGCTTACAAGATTTATGAATTAGTTTACTAGCCATATAATCTTGCAGGAAAAAAAATACAAATAAAATTAAAAAAATAAAATAAATAAATAAATAAATAAATAAAAAATAAAACTTTTTTTTCATATTGTTTCTATTCTGGTTAAGTGTGTGTATGCGTGTGTATTTATATACTGTATACATATGAAGGACTGTGTAATGAGTCTAAAATAATGAGTCTATTGTACTGAGAGAGCTTTACCTCCATTGTGTGATTCCCTCAGGGAATGTGTATGGTTTATGTAAGTTTATTTGCGGTTGCTTCAGAGATCAGTATAAAGGTGGGCTTTGGTGATGTTAGCAAGAGTGAGCTATAATGTGTGTTCATGCATCTGTAAATATTAGCGGCATCATATCATTTTGGAAATCTATTCGTGTGCAATGAAGTTGCAAAGTGGTGTATAATTTGGTTCAAGCAGTAAAGTGTACAGAGAAAGGATGGCATTTCAGAGTGTGTATGTGTATTTGACAGTGTTGTTGCTCAACACTTTGATCTCTTCACAGCTTCTTCAGAACTGTCGACTTATCCGCAGCACCTCAGACCTGCCTGTGCTGACCAAAGAAGGAGACATCACAATTGGTGCGCTCTTCTCTCTGCACGACACTGTGCTGGAATCTCCCTCATCTTTTACTGCAGAGCCACATCCTACGCAATGCTCAGGGTCAGTAAGTCAATAGAGTTTTACCACAAAATGTTACAATGCTGCATTTATGATTGAGACTTTGAAATTGGATGGTGTTTTCTTTTTGCTTCTGTGCTTCTCATGAATTTTTAGACGGTAATTCTCTCTCTTAGTTAAGTATATTGCTGAGCACTTTAAACAGTATTTAGCCATTTCTTTAGAAATGTGTTGAACATTAAAACAAATATATTTGGTGGTTATTTAATTTTCTTTGTCCCAAAAAGATTTAATTTCAGAACCTTTAGATGGATGCAGACAATGATTTTCGCCATAGAGGAGATCAACAAACAAAAACAACTACTAGCCAACTTAACTCTAGGTTATAAGATTTATGATTCATGCAGTACCCATTTTCATGCCCTTCGCACAGCCTTGGCCTTGATGAATTACAATAAAGAGGGCACAGAAATTTCAAAGTGCAGAGGAAGGGTGCCTGTTGTCATTGGTGATGGAGGATCCACATTATCTCTAGTGGTTGCACGCTTTCTGGGTGTTTTTCATGTTCCACAGGTGAGTTGTGCATTTTTTTAATGCGCTTGTGGAGGCGCATTCATGTTTTTGAGTTGTATACACTATGCTCTCTCCTCTCTTCCCCTCTCAATAGGTAAGCTATTTCTCCAGCTGTGCATGTCTCAGTAATAAATTAGAGTTTCCTGCATTTCTAAGGACAATGCCTAGTGACTTTTTCCAAGTGGATGCTCTTGCACAGCTGGTGCGACACTTTGGTTGGAGCTGGGTAGGCACATTTGCAGGGGATGATGCTTATGGCCGTGGTGGTGCTCAAATTTTTAATGATGCGGTGACCAAACTAGGTGCATGTATTGCTTTTTATGAAATTATTCCAAAAAACCATGACCAAACAGAGATGTCCAGGATTGTACAAAGGATTCGTGAGTCAGGAACCCGTGTGGTGCTGGTCTTCGCTTTAGAGCAAGATGCAAGAGCTCTCTTCTGGGAGGCCCTTCGACAAAATCTCACTGATATTCAATGGTTGGCCAGCGAGGCCTGGATAACAGCAGCAGTCCTCTCCACTCCTGAATTCCACTCCATCCTGCAGGGCTCTATGGGCTATGCCATCCGCAGGGCTGATATACCCGGTCTACAGCCTTTTCTGCTACGGCTACATCCCTCCAAATACCCACAGGACCCATTTGTTCTGCAGTTCTGGGAGGAGATGTTTAAGTGCTCTCTGGCTACAAGCAATAAGGGCTCCTTTTATAGACCCCCCTGTAATGGCTCGGAAATACTGGCCAACACGAATAACATCTACTCAGATGTATCTCAGCTCAGAATCTCGTATAATGTTTATAAGGCAGTGTATGCCATTGCTTATGCTCTGGATTCTATGCTTCACTGTGAACAAGGCAAAGGGCCTTTTAGAGGTGGATTGTGCCCCAACACCAGCAACATACAGCCATGGGAGGTAAAACTCACAGTTTATCCCTTTGACTTTATATCTGTAAGCTTTGTATCCTAAAATAAATGTTCTCTAAATTAGATAATAAAAGTTAAATGTTACAATTGTTGCCAAATAATGTTTTACTTTTATTTTTCTCATATTCACTCTGTGTCTCATCCATCCATCACCACTCATAAATCTGAAGCTCCTGAATTATTTAAAGCATGTCCACTTCACTAATGACTTTGGTGAGGAGACTAAGTTTGACAGCAATGGAGATCCTGTGGCCATGTATGATCTCATTAATTGGCAGCTCAGTGGCAAAGGAGAGGTGCGGTACGCCACTGTGGGGAGATTTGATGAAATGATGCAGCCTAAACTAGTGATTGAAGAGAAAAACATTATCTGGAATGGAAACCAGAAACAAGTACTGCTCCAGTACAATATCATTATTTATCTGTGAGAGGTTTTAGTATTCACTATGGATATTTCTTTCCATTTCCTCCCTGTAGCTCTCGTGTTTGCCCACCAATTTATGATGTATATCTTTGCAGTTGGTCTTCTCTCTGAATTGCAGGTCCCTATGTCTGTCTGCAGCACCAGCTGTCCTCCAGGCACTAGAAAGGCTACCAGGCCAAACTTTCCTCTCTGCTGCTTTGACTGCATTGTCTGTGCAGCTGGGGAGGTTAGCAATCAGACAGGTGTGTCCTAAATCACCTCCATCCTCTTGATGTTTACATGTATAACAAAATTCTAATTTTGAAGGACTGATTTAGATGAGTTTAAAATATATTTTGTTACTGTGCACAACACGTCTTTATAGGGGAGGACAGCTTTTGTGGTCTTTCTTTAAAAATATATATATAATATCTTATGCTTTTATTTCAGATGCCTTAGAGTGTGAAAAGTGCCTGTCTGAGTTCTGGTCTAATACTAGACGAGATGCATGTGTCCCCAAAGTGGTGGAGTTCCTTTCCTACAGTGATACTATGGGCATCACTTTGCTGGCTGTGGCTCTGCTGGGATCCTGTTTTACACTCGCAGTTGCTTTGATATTTGCCTATAAACGACACACACCCCTAGTCAGGGCTAACAACTCCGAGCTCAGTTTCCTCATTCTTAGTTCACTGTGGCTTTGTTTTTTGTGCGCACTAGCTTTTATTGGGCAGCCCACATCCTGGTCTTGCGGGCTTCGCCACACTGCATTTGGCATTGCATTCTCTCTCTGTCTGTCTTGCATTCTGGGGAAGACTATGGTGGTACTCATGGCATTCAGAGCCACTCTACCTGGCAGTAATGTAATGAAATGGTTTGGCCCTCTACAACAGCGTGGCATTATCTTCTTGTGCACGACTGTGCAAGTGGTGATTTGCTGCACATGGCTGAGTGTGGCACCTCCCGTCCCACGTAAGCTCATGACTCGTGAAACTGCCCGAATCATTCTTTTATGTGATGTTGGCTCTCCGCTGGCCTTCTCCCTGGTGCTGGGCTACATTGGACTACTTGCAGCTGTCTGCTTCATACTGGCCTTCTTTGCTCGAAAGCTCCCGGATAATTTCAATGAGGCTAAATTTATTACTTTCAGCATGCTGATTTTCTGTGCTGTGTGGATTGCATTTGTACCAGCATATGTCAGTTCACCAGGAAAGTACACAGTGGCTGTGGAGATTTTTGCCATTCTGGCCTCCAGTTATGGACTGCTGCTGTGTATCTTCACTCCAAAGTGTTACATTATTCTGCTTAAACCTGAGAAAAATACAAAGAGATATTTGATGTCCAAATCCACCTGAGAAATGAAATTTTGCCCTGCAAATATGAAAAAATATAAATCCCTAGCATTCACATAAAACACGTGTGAGACGTCATTAATATTTGGAGCAAAATTAAAATTCTTTCCAAATCTAGCTTTAAGACCCCATCCTCTCTTTGCTTTGTCAGTGCTCATTCAATACTCAGTAGTAAAAGAGAACAGTTTATATCTCTTGAGCATAAAAATCCAATGTGCCATAATTATTAAAAAAAAAAAAAAACAACACAACAACAGCTAGACATGTAGACATAAACATTCATCTTCTTTCACTCATTGAACACTGCAATAACAACTACAGATTAATGCCCCCCTCCCCACTTCAACCACACATTTTTGCAGTCAAGCTGATCATGTCTGCCTCTTCATCAGGGGCGGAATAAACATTCTAGTCTCTAAAGACATAATGTGACACTGAAAACATTATGAATGTCACTGGGTCATTCACAGGAAGCGATTATTGTTATTATTATTATTATTATAATAAAAGGATACTGCTGAAATTGTAAAAGAATGTAGGCGAATGTGGCCTATTCTATAGTCAGAGTAGCAGTCAACAAATCCAATAGTTATGAGTACTGTTAACTTTGTTCGCTAAAAAACTGTTTCCTAAAATCCAATTAAACTCCACTCAATTATGTTGCTGAAACTTAGCTTTATTGATTAAAACAGATAATAACAATACTTTATCCTAGAGCTAAGAACCTGGAACGCATGTGCTAATACAAAAAAGAACTATCACTGCATCAACACATGCCATTACTAAATTTAAGCAAAGCAGTATGGAGAGTGTAGATTTGGCCCATCCTCAACTTAATGGCAGACTCTACTCTTAAGCACAATGGTAATACCCAAAACTGTTTATGTAGCAGAATTCCTTTTAAATCCTAATATAATAACAATAAACAGACCTGCCCTTTTATTAATCTTGTTCAAAAACATAAAATAGCATGTAATAACTCGCTAGTTGCCTGTAACTTTTTATTTAATTTTAACAGTGCCTCAGAACTTGATATGGTTTAGCATGGTTATCACATTGTAAAAATGTATGTGCTTGTGGTATATTTTGTGTTTGTGTAAATATGAATAGTGTGTGTGTGTGTGTGTGTGTGTGTGTGTGTCTCCTTTCATGTCCCTGCAGAGAGCATTTACAGTACATTACCTCTATAAAGTCCTTCACCCAGATCCCCAGTTTCTAGTTGGCTTATCAGAACACTGTGCAGACATTGAGATGAAGATGCCAGTTCTCCAGGCTGTTCATTTGGTATTGTGTTTTCTCTACCCCATTCAAAGCAATTCAGAGGCAGATTGTAAACTCTGGAAGGACCTAGACTCAACTGTGGTCTATAAGGAGGGCCATGTAGTTCTGGCTGGGATGTTTCCCATCCACTCCAAAGGCATTGACCAGGAGATAAACTTCAGAAGGCAGCCAGACCAGAGGAAATGTAGGGGGTAAAAAATAAAATAATAATAAAAAATGATATGTACTTCCTGTGTCAAAGATGCAATATGTACTAATATGCTTAATACATTTTGTTAAGTTTGCTTAATACATTTGACTTATCTTTTATCCAGGTTTAACATGCGAGTGTTCCGCTGGTCTCAGGCAATGATCTTCTTCATTGAGGAGATCAACCAAAATCCTACACTTCTGCCAAACATCACACTGGGCTATAGGCTGTATGACACATGTGGACTGACTTCTCTGTCTCTGAGGACCGCACTGTCTGTAGTTTCTCAGCCCATGAAAAGGAGCGGTTCAGGGCACTGCTCCTCCCCAAGCATCCCCATCATTATTGGTGACTCTGGATCCACCCTGTCAATGGCCATTTCCAGACTGCTCAACCTGTTCCGAATCCCACTGGTGAGGGCAGACCAGCTAGAAAAAAATTATTTGAAACAGAAGGAATTCTGTATTTGTATACTCTTTGCCACCGAAAATCTCTCTGATTACTACTTGATCTCTTTCCACATCTCTGCTTCAGGTGAGTTATTTTGCCTCATGTGCTTGCCTGAGTGACAAGCACCAGTTCCCTTATTTCTTTCGCACAATTCCCAGTGATGTTAATCAGGCCAGTGCTCTTGCTCGTCTGGTCAGCCACTTTGGATGGACCTGGGTGGGCACAGTCGGGGCGGATGATGCTTATGGGCGCACTGGCATAGATCTATTCACCACTGCAGTGATGCATTTGGGTGTATGCGTGGCTTATCGAGTAATCATACCCAAGCTGCCTACTCAGCAACAGCTGCAGGATATCGTCAGGACTATTCGAGATTCAACTGCACGTGTTTTGGTGGTTTTTGCCATCGAGGAAGACATCAAACCAGTAGTAGATGAAATTGTACGACAGAATGTGACCGGGAAGCAATGGGTGGCCAGTGAAGCCTGGGTGACCTCCACTCTCATCTCTACTACAGAGAACTACCCCTCCCTTAGCGGTACCATAGGCTTTGCCATTCGCCGAGCTGAGATACCTGGCTTCAAACGCTTCCTTGAAAGCATACAGCCCCTGGCTGAGCCTTACAATGCCTTTGCTAGGGAGTTTTGGGAAACGCAGTTCCAGTGTTCATTAGACACAAGTTTTCCCATTCCCTCTACGACTGATCCGGTTCACTACAGTCAAATCTGTACTAGCATGGACAGGGTCCAGGACACTCACAGTATCTATAATGATGTTTCTGAGCTCAGGGTGACATATAACATGCACAAGGCTATTTACACTGTGGCACATGCACTGCATAACCTGCTACAGTGTCAAAGAGAGAACGGGTCTGCTTTGACACAGCAGTGCCCTGATATCCATAATCTACAACCATGGCAGGTACATTTTAACACTATTCTTGATTATCGTCTTATGTTGTGTTATAAGTTATGAAGTTATGCTGAGGATAACATTTTCTGTGCATTAATCTTCTCCAGGTTGTTGAGGTCCTGAGGAAAGTGAGCTACACAAACACATTTGGAGATCTGATCCACTTTGATAAGAATGGAGACCCTGTTGGGTCATATGACATAGTGAACTGGCAGAGAGAGTTAGATGAGGGTCCGGTGCAATATATTACAGTAGGTCGCTTTGACTCCTCTCTTTCAACAGCACAACAGTTACTGCTGAACCAGGACAAAATCATCTGGCATGGGGGAACTAAGGAGGTAATTTTTTTTTTTTTTTTTCTGAATAGACAATTTCACTTATCTTATATGGTATGTAATAATAATTGTTTTAATTTTTAAATGTCTATTTAGCAGGCATTTTATTCTAAAGTATGTATACTGTATTAGTATGCCTTTTACCAGTTCTTCAATTACCTAAAAAGGTAAGGGTTGAGGCTGTGTAGTCTCTAATCACACTGAAATGTTCATTATAATGTCTTATCTCTCTTACAGGTACCAGTGTCTGTGTGCTCTGCCAGCTGTCCACAGGGATACAGAAAGGTTACACGAGAGGGTCAGCCTGTTTGCTGCTATGACTGTGTGCTTTGTGCAGGAGGCAGCATCAGCAATACTACTGGTATTGTCAGACACACATATACTATGACTGTTATTAGTGTCTGTTTGCATCTGTTAACCTTTTTAAACCATTAAATGCAAAGCACCCACCATTTTCCTTTGAACAGAAGTGAGGTGAATATGTCCATTTCTGTGTGTTTATGTGTCAATTTTTAGATCAAGCAGAATGTATTCTTTGCCCTGAAGACTTCTGGTCCAGTCAGCATCGCAACCATTGTGTTCCCAAGCAGATTGAGTTCCTGTCCTACTCTGAGGCTTTTGGCATGGCCTTGGCGGCTATAGCCATTCTGGGTGCAGTTGCTGCGATGACAGTTGCTGCAGTCTTCTTCCGCCATCGTGACACACCCCTAGTTCGGGCTAATAACTCAGAACTGAGCTTTCTTTTGCTGATGTCTCTCACGCTTTGCTTCATATGTGCTCTAACCTTCCTGGGTCAGCCATCACGCTGGGCATGCCCTCTTAGACGGACTGCTTTTGGTTTGACCTTTGCCCTTTGCCTCTCCTGTCTCCTCAGTAAGACCCTAGTTGTGCTTATGGCTTTTAAAGCTACATTACCTGGTAATAACACAGCTCGTTGGTTTCGCCCGCCTCAGCAGAGACTGGGTGTGTTTTTATGTTCAGTCCTGCAGGGTGGGATTTGTGTAGCTTGGCTTACCACAGCACCGCCATATCCAGTGAAGAACACCTGGCTGTACCGCGACCGGATCATTTTAGAATGTCACCTGGGTTCAGTCGCCCTTTTCTGTTGTGTGTTGGGTTACATTGGCTGCTTAGCTGTCTTCTGCTTCATCCTGGCTTTTTTAGCCCGAAAATTGCCAGATAATTTTAATGAAGCAAAATTCATCACATTCAGTATGCTGATATTTTGTGCTGTTTGGATCACCTTTATCCCAGCTTATGTCAGTTCTCCTGGAAAATTTACTGTAGCTGTGGAGATATTTGCCATTTTAGCTTCTAGTTACGGAGTACTTTTGTGTATTTTTGCACCTAAATGTTACATAATAATTTTCATGCCTGAGAGGAATTCTAAAAAGTATCTCATGTCCCAAAAATAATTTATCACTCTCAGTCATCTTTTAATGGTTGTTAACACTTATTTACACATTGAACACATTTACACATTAACACATTTATGTGTGTTTACATTTGTGGATGAATATAATATGAAAAAAAAAAAAAAAAAAAAAAAACTACATGTGCTGAATCTCTTTTTGAGGTCTGTGATAATGAATGGACGTAAATTATCTTATTATTTTTACACACTCATGCAAATATGTTATTCTGCCACTAGAGGGCACTAGTGTCCCAGTAAAACTCTTCTATGAGACGGTAAGATGCAATGACACCAAACTTACTGGGGTTTGAATTGTTTAGTTAAACTTAGCACATTTTCAGAAATTCCACATCTTAGGGAGGGTGAACTGTGTTAATAAACCCCTTTCCACCATTTCAAATAAGTGAGAAACTTTTTACAAACAAAAATTACACATGGAGAATATGTTAAATTTGCCCTTAGATTGTTTGGTTGAAATGTATACATAAAACATAACAAAGTCTTTCATTTACACCCATTCCTACCATCTTTATGAAATAATGAAATTGTAGATATGTTGCCAGACCTCATTAGATAACACAATAGTAGACCTATGCCTTGCATGATACTTTAATAATATGTCAGTAAATTTGCACTTCACGTGCTCATGCAAAAGGTCAGATTAAACATAACTTCCATCTTTGAATTTTATATGCAATTCCATTACTTACAAGAAGTTAAAGAATGGTGTTAGACTTCACATGTAGACAACATGAAGTGTTGATTTTCTGTTAACCTGTACATTCACAATTCTGTCCTTATTTTCCCTCAAACTGATAAATACCACATCTCAGAGATGTCCTCTATGATTCTGCCTCTGGCATGTTCAAGCATGCACAGAAGGGAGAGAACAGCATCTATTTCCACACATCTCTGATGTGCTGGAAAATGACTGTAAATAGCCTGAGGGCTCTGAAGCTCAGTCCTGTGCCACTAATGGCTGGTAATAACTCATTTCTACTTCAGTCATACTGATCCTTGTATTTACTTTGCATCATTTTTACTTTATCACTCCAGCTTTTTTTTTTTCTTCTTCTTCTTTAAAAAAAAAAAAAAAAAAAAAGGAAAATTACTGGTATCCAAATCATTACGCTACAATATTGTTAATATATTGTTTGCAGCTTTTCAGTTTGCAGTCTCCATATGGCTGTAAATGCTGAGCATATGTCTATGCTATCTATTATGTGAAAAGCTTTGCTGTTCACTTCATGGACTTTCACTGGAGTCTGAAATTGTGACTCCAAAATGAGGTGAAAGGAATAAATCATTAATTAGATTAGATAGTATATAGGCTCAGTATACTTCAAGCAAAATCAAAGAATTAACTGGTGTGGTATCATAAAAAAAAAAAAATCAGGCCAAAATTAAAAAAAAAAGAAAAATCATGAAACTGTATAATTTGAGTCCCAATAAGATGGAAAATAGCAATAAAATAATTTTCTGATGTCTCTTTATGGTTTTACCCTATTTAGGGTCAAAATAATACACTCAAATAATTTAATTACATGATTATTTTTCAAAACTTGACTCTTATTTTTATATTATGTTTGTATCCCCCGGGATACCTCGCCTGGGGGTATAAATTCACTGAAAGCAATAATAAATATAAAAATAATACAGTGTATTTTTCTTGCGCTGCGTGCGTCCCTACAACTCCCCCCTCACTGGCAGAATTTCATGTGAACGGACAATCAGAAAAATTTAATGCCGCAATAGGTACTTGACTTCTCATTTAATTTTCACTTTATTCACGACACACGCTCCGCAAATTTTAAGTCGTAAGTTTACATTGGTACAATTTGCACAATTTGCAAGATATTATTACTAGCTGACAAATCTGCTATTATTTTAATGTCCAGTCTGTTATTTATCAGTTCAGATAATTTATTAATGCTTGGCAAGTCAGCAGAAAACACTAACCAGTTTTAAATTCCAGTCGCGCTGATGGGGAACGTTGTAACAGGTTATAATCTGCCCCGCTATTATTAAACTATGCTATTCTATGATATTAGCGATGTAATTTTCACTATTTACTTTTACGGATTTTAAAAAGAAACCACAAGAAACAGATGAATAAAGACTGACAATCGATGTTTAATGTTGAGAAATTATTATTTCAAGAAATGTAAAGCATTTTGGCTCGTTTATGTGTCTCGTCTTCCGTGTGCTATGAGAGCTGTGTTTGGAGAGAGGGAAGTGTTTTTTTCTGAATGTTTAAATGTGTTTCATCTATTTGCACACATTGTTTTCAACTATATTCTATAGCTATGTTTTGCGATCATAGCCGTCCCACGCATGGTTGCGATGTGTTCATTGTGAACTTAAAAAAAAATTGAATTATTTTTAATAAGTCATTATTAGGCTATTATTTGATTAAAAAAGGTTAATCATTTTATTTATTGACAAAATATTTTAGTTTGTTGTGTATATTTTTTCATTCGATCAGATAACATTTTAAGCTGTCATATGGTCATGTTACAATGTACCCCACATACGGGGCATATGTTGTCACTTTTCACTTCCTTTGTTTTGAGGTAAATAACGAAAAACGTACATACTGTAATTATGAAACAAAGCTACATATTTGTACTAGACAACTGTGAAATTAACGTGGATAAAAAATTATACTCTGAACCCCACGTGGATTCACACAAACTGAGAAATTCAAAAATTATTTGGTTGTGTCCCGCTCTCCCCTATACACACAAATTAAGCAGTTTAAAAGTTCACATACGCTGATGTTTAAACTGTAAAATGTTGGTAAAAAATGTTGTATTGAGAACTGTAGAAAGAAAGAAAGAAAGAAGGAAGAATAAAGAGAGAGAATTTGCCATTGTTCCACATTCCCAGTCCTGTTTCAGGCATCCCCATAGCTGCTTCTTTTAGATGAATATGCAATGTATGTGCGCATATCAAATTGATTATTAGCCTATCGCACTTACTGCATGTCATGGAGGCGCCCTTACAATTTTTTTTTTTTTTTTCTGCGGAAAGAACTTGATGTACTCTCAACTCACAACTCTGATGTATGTACTCTCACGGTAAAAAAGGTTGTGCTTTTGTAAAACAGAGAGGTTGTGCTTTTTGCCGTCTTCGTAAAATAGACCAGCAATGAACCAGCTACTTGCCTCACAACATCAATTCACATGGAATTGATGTCAATGCCGTTGAGATTCTGCAGCAAAGTGATGATATCTCTGATCATTATCTAGTCTCGTGTATACTCCAGATAAATAAAACTGTAAATTCAACTCCTTATTACAAGTATGGTAGAACCATCACTTCTACTACAAAAGATTGCTTTCTAAGTAATCTTCCTGACTTATCTGAATTCCTCAGCATGTCCAATAGCTCAGAAAAACTTGATGATGTAACAGAAACTATTGACTCTCTCTTTTCCAGGACTCTAGATACGGTCGCTCCTCTGCGCCTAAGGAAGATTAAGGAAAATAGTCCGACCCCGTGGTATAACGAGCACACTCGCGCCCTAAAGAGAGCAGCCCGGAAAATGGAGCGCAGCTGGAGGAAAACAAAATTAGAGGTTTTTCGTACTGCTTGGCGGGAATGTACCCTATCGTATAGAAAAGCGTTAAAATCAGCAAGATCTGATTACTTTTCAACTCTTTTAGAAGAAAACAAACATAACCCTAGGTATTTATTCAATACAGTGGCTAAGTTAACAAAAAATAAAGAACCAACAGGCACTGACTATGCCCATCAGCATAGCAGTAATGACTTCATGAACTACTTTACTTCTAAGATCGATACAATTAGAGACAAAATTGTCACTATGCAGCCGTCAATTACAGTGTCGCATCAGATAGTGCGCTATAGATCTCCTGGGGAACAATTCAACTCATTCTCTACTATAGGTCAGGAAGAATTGTATAAACTTGTTAAATCATCTAAATCAACAACTTGTATGCTAGACCCTATTCCATCTAGGCTACTAAAAGACTTGCTTCCAGATCTCATAGATCCTCTGCTAAATATTATTAATTCATCACTGTCATTAGGATATGTCCCCAAAACCTTCAAACTGGCTGCTATTAAGCCTCTAATTAAAAAACCACAACTTGACCCCAACGAATTAACTAATTACAGACCTATCTCGAATCTCCCATTTCTATCAAAGATATTAGAAAACGTTGTATCCTCACAATTATCTTCCTTCCTACAGAAATATGATATCTGTGAGGATTTTCAGTCAGGTTTTAGACCGTACCATAGTACTGAGACTGCTCTTATTAGAGTTACAAATGATCTACTCTTGTCATCCGATCGTGGTTGTATCTCTCTGTTAGTGCTATTGGATCTTAGTGCTGCGTTTGATACTGTTGATCACAACATTCTCTTGAATAGACTTGAGAATTATGTTGGCATTAGTGGTAGTGCATTGGCATGGTTCAAATCTGACTGCCATCAATTCGTGGCAGTAAATGAAGAGGTATCATATCGATCACAAGTGCAGTATGGAGTACCGCAAGGCTCAGTACTAGGGCCATTACTCTTTACGCTTTACATGTTACCCTTGGGTGATATCATCAGGAAATATGGTGTTAGCTTTCACTGCTATGCTGATGATACCCAGCTCTATATTTCTTCGCGGCCAGGCGAAACGTACCAATTTGAAAAACTAATGGATTGTGTAGTTGAGTTAAAAAATTGGATGACAAGTAATTTCTTACTGCTAAATTCTGAAAAAACAGAGGTGTTAATTATTGGGCCTAAAACCTCAGCGTGTAATAACCTACAACACTGTCTAATACTTGATGGCTGTTCTGTCAATTCTTCATCATCAGTTAGGAACCTAGGTGTGCTATTTGATGGTAATCTTTCCTTTGAAAACCACATCTCTAGCATTTGCAAAACTGCATTTTTCCATCTCAAAAATATATCTAAACTACGACCTATGCTCTCAATGTCAAATGCTGAAACATTAATTCATGCATTTATGACCTCACGGTTAGATTACTGTAATGCTTTATTGGGTGGTTGTTCTGCTCGCTTAATAAACAAACTCCAGCTGGTCCAAAATGCAGCAGCTAGAGTTCTTACTAGAACCAAAAAGTATGATCATATTAGCCCGGTTCTGTCTACACTGCACTGGCTCCCTATTAAACATCGTATAGATTTTAAAATCTTGCTAATTACTTACAAAGCCCTGAATGGTTTAGCTCCTCAGTACCTGAGCGAGCTCTTATCACATTATAGTCCCTCACGTCCGCTGCGTTCTCAAAACTCTGGCAACTTGATAATACCGAGAATATCAAAATCAACCGCGGGCGGGAGATCATTTTCTTATCTAGCGCCCAAACTCTGGAACAATCTACCCTACAATGTTCGGGACGCAGACACACTCTGTCAGTTTAAATCTAGATTAAAGACCCATCTCTTTAACCTTGCTTACACATAACAAATCAACATATTCCTATAATTCAAATCCGTTAAAGGATTGTTAGGCTGCACTAATTAGGTCAACCGGAACCGGGAACACTTCCCATAACACCCGATGTACTCAGTGCATCGTCAGAAGAATGGCATCTACGCTAATATTAGTCTGTTTCTCTCTTATTCCGAGGTCACATTAACCACCAGATCCAGTCCGTATCCAGATCAGATGGTCACTGCAGTCCTCCGGATCCAGTCCGAACCCAGCCCAGATGGTGGATCAGCACCTAGAGACGACCTCTACAGCCCTGAATGTCAGCGGAGTCCACATCAACTAGATGAGCCCCAGAGACGGATCCACAGTGAAGACCACATCACCTAGACCGCTGTCGGCACAAGACCACGGGAACTTTTGGCCAGAGGAGAACTGGCCCCCCGACTGAGCCTGGTTTCTCCCAAGGTTTTTTTCTCCATTTGTCACCGATGGAGTCTTGGTTCCTTGCCGCTGTCGCCTCTGGCTTGCTTAGTTGGGGACAATTTCTCTTAACACAATATTGCATTTTATTTTATTATTTTTGATTAACTACCTTTACCTAAAATGTGAGTGTTTACTGTTGCCTTTGGCATTGTTGATGTACTGTTTCCTATTTAATACTGTACAGCCGCCTTGTCACAATTCTGTATTGTTAAAGGCGGTATATAAATAAAGGTGACTTGACTTGACTTGACAAAGAAATCCATAGAATGCTTGAAATGTAGCCTATATTAAATGAACCAATTAAAAAAAATCTCTAATTACGCAGTCGGAATGAAAAGGTACATTACTCTATTACATACTTTCATGTGGAGATGGCCAGTTTTTCACACCCATGGCTATGCCCCTGCCCTGGATACATCGCCCATTTTAGGGTTAAAGCAATCCGGTATAAAGTGCTATATAGGCTAAATGAACATGACAAGACTTGACTGGAATGCTGAATTGCATAGTTTGTTCAAACATATCGTGTCCACGTTGCCATGTCATATGCTTTCTTAGTCACTGTTTTCTCACCACTGACATTTTTAATTTGTTCTAGAAAGGAATGTCTGCAGCACATTTACATATTCACCTAAACATCACTCCCAGCAGCATGGGCAGAGTTGGGGTGTCAGATAACAGTATCTGCAAATGTATTTCAAATTTCTTTTTACTCCTAAGTAAAGAACAACAAAAAAAAATGTTTTGCAGTTGGAATATCAAAGCTTTAAAGCCCAAATTTTGATAGTGTACATGCACAGCTGAACGCACAGCCTTTCAAAAGTATATCTTTTTAATAGTGTGCATGAACATAGGCCTTCAGAATTTGTGAAATATGTGTGTCCAGTGTCTACACTATTTTGCTCTAAATGTTATGAGCAATAAAATGTTTTTATACTTCTTTAAACCTTCTCTCTCACACAAGTGCTTGTCAACATGTGCATATATTGCCTTTTATTGTTGTTGTGTCTTTTCTGTCAGAAAATTCTGTCCATTTCTTTCTCAATTGTGAAACAACAGCCCAGGGCATGTGTGCAACCTTGTGAACAGACTAATAAATGCAAAATAAAAAATAAAATACATTTTAAATGTGCGGGCTGCGTATACCGAGCTGCTGCTTTCCATTCTAAAGGTTTTACCCTCCAGTGTGAAAGCTTTGATGGAATGAAGGGCTTAGGGGTTTAAAGCCTAGTTCAGACTTCACAGTTTTAAATGTTGGCAGATTGCTGTGGTGTTCAAACTACGTGACACTACATAAATGATCCGCAAGTGGGGTTCATACACTACTCGAACAACGGTGTCACCCAACAACTTTGGAGCACACTTCTGTGCCATTTTGATGGGACCATCAACACATCAAACCTGCACAAAAATTCATGGGTGTTCATCAAAAATTCATTAATTAAAAAAAAAAAAAAAATCAACCGGTTTACTACAGCAGAATAAGTAATTTAATGTTTCTGTTCATACATTCCTTCTGTATTATTAACATTTTGAAACCAGTTTAAGTAGACAAAATACTGATTAATAACGTTATTTTGGTAACACTTTACAATACGGGTGCACAAATATGCATTACTTCATGCTTAACTAATGCAGAGATAATCATGAGTTAATATATATCTCATGAAGAACTAAACCATTTATTAATAATTACTGCATCAGCAACAAATGAACATTCTATGATTCATAGATTAAGTAATCAATACATTGTAATTAGTTAAATGTGTCATAATGTATTAATTCCTTAATAACTTATTATATCAACTAATAGTGTAAATTCATGTGTTAATTACCACAATGTGTTAAAGCCATGCATTTCATCAGTTGTCTGCTTTAATTAATCATTAGCTAATGATTTGCAAAAATATCATTGTTTTGACTTTCTGAGGCACATGACTAACTAACTAATTCTAAATCCATAACCACATGCAGTGACCATCTGATCTGGATACGGACCGGATCTGGTGGTTAAGGTGACCTCGGAATAAGAAAGAAACAGACTAATATTAGCGTAGATGCCATTCTTCTTACGATGCACTGAGTACATCAGGTGTTATGGGAAGTGTTCCCGGTTTCGGTTGACTTAATTAATGCAGCCTAACAATGCTTTAACGGATCTGAATTATAGAAATGTGTTAGTGTGTTATGTGTAAGCCAGGTTAAAGAGATGGGTCTTTAATCTAGATTTAAACTGACAGAGTGTGTCTGCGTCCCGAACAGTATTAGGCAGATTGTTCCAGAGTTTGGGCGCTAAATAAGAAAATGATCTGCCGCCCGTGGTTGATTTTGATATTCTAGGTATTATCAAATTGCCAGAGTTTTGAGAACACAGCGGACGTGAGAGACTATAATGTGATAAGAGCTCATTCAGGTACTGAGGAGCTAAACCATTTAGGGCTTTATAAGTAACTAGATAAAAAAGTTCATCAAGACAAACTTTAAGTTGGCTTGAGAAAGCCGGACCAGAAAGTTTTAAAAAGTTTGAAAAGTTTAAAAAGTTTGAAAAGTTTGAAAAGTTAAGAAGTTTCAAAAGTTTAAGAAGTTTAAGAAGTTTTAAGTTTGGATGGTTTTCAGTCTGAAATATTTAGAAGTTTTAAAGTTTGAATGTAGTCTGTCAGATAGATAGATAGATAGTATTGGTCAGATTATCAATCGACAGAAAGACAGATAGATAGATGATTCTAACATTATTACCAAGTTAATAGCATGTTGCTAGTCTGTTTCTAGCATGATTAGCAAGTTGTTAGCATGTTTTTAGCATGATTAGCAGGTTGCTAGCATGTTTCTAGCATGATTAACAGTTTGCTAGCACGTTTCTAGCATGATTAGAAAGTTGCTAGCCTTTTTCTAGCATAATTAGCATGTCGCTAGCATGTTTCTAGCATAATTAGCATGTCGCTAGCATGTTTCTAGCATGACTAGCATGTCGTTAGC